>JAOTOM010001760.1:0-78852 GCA_034440615.1 Ashinkailepas kermadecensis | reverse complement strand
CCGCATAAGGGCCTGAAATGAGGCTGGGGCCGCAAATGCAACATGGTACCAAAAAGAACAAATAGACCGGG
Source organism: Ashinkailepas kermadecensis (assembly GCA_034440615.1). Lineage (NCBI taxonomy): Eukaryota > Metazoa > Arthropoda > Thecostraca > Neolepadidae > Ashinkailepas > Ashinkailepas kermadecensis. The sequence goes on along the minus strand of JAOTOM010001760.1, from coordinate 78,781 downwards.
AGGACTAACTTTACAAATCTGGATCTTCGAAAACGTCCAGGTACCTAAAACAAGTGATCGGTGCACAAAAAGCAACATACCCCTAAAACCAACAGGGGTTTAGAAAATGTGTTAATACACCTATTATACATGAATTGCAGCCCTAAGACACATCCGGCGTAGACGAAGAAAGACTCAACAGGTCCAAAAAAAAAAGAAACACCGAGACAGGCCCTCGGTTCGGTAGTCAATCTGGGATAATATTTGACCAAAAAGATATGAAGTGCGTAGGAAGCAACAGGTATCCACATTTCTTAATCACCAGGAAATGTTGGAAGCAACGATCGAATTTGATTAATATCATTTTTTCGCAAGCATACGCTCATACGAAGCATTCCATCGCGTCAAATATGGCGCAAGTCTAGCATTGGCAGCAATTGTCCAAACGTGGGAGGCCTAGAAAAACCGTACTTTCGCACGAAGTGTGGCGATTGCCCCGAATGCACAGATGGGTGTGCACGTGCACGAACCACCGTTCGTGCACGCGTCTTGGTGACCGGGCGCTTTGAACTGGAATGCCTGAAGTGGGGAAATTTACATTTTAAGGTGATTTGCATAGGTGTAAGTTCAGCAGTGTGAAGTGACTTATCAAGGCATACCAAACGAAAACCTTCAGACAGGGTGGAATGTTAGGGATGCAATCCGACGACTCCGTGATAATGGTGATAGATGAGGCCCCTCCACAGAACAATTCAGTTGGTCACTAATTATTTTGTTTAAAAACGTCCCCTTTCCCAGAAAACAATGGTGGTCCGAAATCGAGGACTTTTCAAAATGGAGGTAAGTGGGCCGCCTTCAATACGGTTTTCCCCACCCCAGATACCGCCGCAGAATTCTAGGTACGCCTGATCCCCCAATAACTTTCAGAAACATGGGCATGGGGTTCATTGCCCATGGGGCAATAACATTGAAGAGGAAAATTCGTCCTCACAAGCATACAAACAACACACATGCCACCGTATCAAATGGGAGTAATTGCATTTTTCCAAATGCATTTCCTCTGTTTTCAGTGATTACAGCCTGCATGATTAGAGCTAGCTGGAAACCTTCCCGACGCCATTTACAAAACCATTGCACCGCAGCGAAAACCATAGGGCGTGGAATTTGAGGTTCTGCATGGTTTATGCATTGTCCTTGTTGGATTGTCATTTATGCACTGTTGTTCAATGCTTGTTCTAGCCTGCGTGAATGTGTTCGCTGAGGATATAATGTGCCAGGTGCCTTGCAGCCAGCACAAATGTTATAATAATCAATAACTATCTGAGAAGGCGATCAGAAAACCAATTCATTCAGCGCAGTCGCTCGAACACAGGGAGGTTTTACTCTGTGACTGATTGTAGTTGCGCTGTGGTGTCATGGAGGGACAAAAACGGTGACCCTCATCCCTGGCCCGAAAGTGACTCGATTTACACACTTCGGCAGGCAAAGGTTTAATTATGGGCACAGGTGCTGGTATATCGAAAATACAGCACTGTTTTCCAGCGCTGGGAACATTTGCAGACGATCTACGGTAAAACTGTCGAGTATTCAGGAACTTCAACTCAGTAAGTGTCACTTCTTGGGCCATTCTGGCGCATTGTGCGGTGGCCAGCCGCGTCAGCACACAAAAGTTCGGTGCAGAGGCGTCCTGGCCGCCTCGGCGCTGGCTCCGGTCGGCGGAGGAGCGGCCATTTTAATCACGGACCCACCGACCGTCCAGCCTGTGGTGTCCGTCCGCTTCCGGTCACACAAACACGATCTCCGCTGCCGCTCACTGTATTGGCATCCTCGCTCAGTCTACTGTAACAACGTCAGAAAAACTCGGCTCAGTCCGACCCCGGCTAACGCCCGACTGTCACCGCTCGCCAGCGCCGGTGGGGCCGAGCGCCACCCAGGTGGAGCTCCTCACCCCTTCAGCTCGACTGATCGGCATCACACACGTCAGATCCACGTTGCCGCCGTCTACAGGTGACAGGACAACACCTAGTGTCGAACTGTGCCAATAGGTGGCAGCATACGCCGCGAAGCTCGAAAATTTACACGATCCTACGCAGCCGGCACCGACCGACCGACGGTCGAACCAGTACGTTCCGACAGCACCCCCGTCCGCAGCACAGATTCAAACCCAGCGCTGTTAGACGCGCATTCTTGGTAAGGCAACAAGGTGTGCTGTCTGCCGTTCTCCAGCAGGGCATCCTAAAACAGATACTAGTGAACAACGGGTATGCGAACAACGGCATTGGCCAATAAATACATCAGTGCATGGAGACAACGTCAGCAGCGTACAACGAGCACGTCTTCCACAAATTCAGCGGCGAACAGTGCTTGCGCAACCAGAGGCTGGACTGCTCAGACCGATGAGCGTGTCCTGCACGATAGTATCCATAGTCCAATGAGCCATAGCGACTGGCTCATCCTGACCGACGACAGGGACGATCTCAAACAGCTGTTACGAGCCCAATGCTGACCTTTTTGCCGCGACTGACGCCGACCTCGGTACAACTGACCTCGCCGAGATGGAGATAGAGACCGATGACCACGCGCCCGTCCGTCAGCCTACCGCCTTACAAACGCCATTTAGCCAACGAAAATATGTGGAGGAACAGATACATATCATGCTAAAGGCTGGTATAATAGAGGAATCCGACAGTCCGTGGGCCGCGCCCATAGTAATAGTGGAAAAGACGGTTCGAACGATTCGCAGTCGACTATCGAGTAAATATTTTACGAAGCAAAACAAGTATCCCCTTCCACTAATAGAAGATATTCTCGCGTCTCTCGGCGGAGCAAAGCTTCTTCTCATCACTAGATCTAAAGTCAGGATATTGGCAAATCCCAATGGCAAAAGATGGCCTACTTAAGACAGCCTTTATCTGCTTCATGGGTTTTGTGGAACTTCAGAAAAATGCCCTTTGGAATCTGCAACGCTCCGAGCCTCTTTGCTCAGAGTGATGTCCAAAGTCCTATCTAGAATACAGAATCAATTCGCAACAGCATACATCGACGACATAATAATATATTAAAAAACATTCAAAAGAACATCTAGCTCATTTGGAGGAAGTTTTTTTTCGTCGCCTGCGAAAAGCACAACTGAAGTTGAAACTATAAAAAATGCGAGTTTCCTAAAGGGAAGTACAATATCTAGGACACGTGGTATCAGCCTCTGGCATCAAGCCAAACCCGGAGAGAAGGTAGAAGCTATACGGTACATAGCCGCTCCGACTACCGTTAAAGGAGTCCGATCATTTATCGGCATGTGTTCTTACTATCGACGTTTCATCCTAAATTTGGCAAATTGCCACACTGATTGACTTAACGGGAAACATGCAGCCTTCATTTGGACAGATGATTGCAGCTTAACTTTCACAACATTAAAACACAAACTGGCTTCTGCACCAGTGCTGAAGCACCCAGATGTCACTAAAGACTATAAGTTGGTATACCGACGCCTCACTGAGAGCGGTAGGAGCAGTTTTTAGTGCAGGAACACAATGGTGAAGAAAGTAATCCAATATTTGTCTAAACAACTTAACGAAACATAACAAAAATGGCCGATCGTGCAATTGGAAGCTTATTCCTGCATTTACCCATTCTCAAGGGTACGTCAATATTTGCTGGGATCAAAATTCACCATCCTGACTGATCACAGACCACCCACATTACCGAATCTTTCAGAGATGAAAAACCCAATGCTACAGAGATGGGCTATCATGCTTTCCGAGCACAACTGAAAATTTGTATTTTATTACCCAACACTCGCATGTCCGGCGGTCCACACCAACTTCACATGTCCGCAGGGGGGCAGATGCACTCCCCCTAAGATCTCGAGACCTATGCTAGGTAGCGACAAAGTTTGATTGGAGAGCGAGGGAGCGAGAGCGAGGGATAGTGAGAGAGAGAGAGAGAGAGAGAGAGAGAGAGAGAGAGAGAGAGAGAGAGAGAGAGAGAGAGAGAGAGAGAGAGAGAGAGATAGAGAGAGAGATAGAGATAGAGATAGAGATAGAGAGAGAGAGAGAGAGAGAAAAAAAAGGCGAGAGACTGAGAGACTGAGAGACTGAGAGACTGAGAGACTGTTAGACAGATAGACAGAGCAACAGCGGGGGAAGATACGTATTCCCACCTTGACCGTAACCGCTGAGTGACGTGGGGCCTCAGCAGATCTCCTAAGATACTTTAATTCCCCATGGAAAGAAGGTGGTTATTTAGCATGTGGTGAGCCAGAAGACCTGCCCTCTTCATTAACGTCTTTCAGGAATCAGTTGGTTCTCCCGTCGTCTAAACTCGCATCAGTAATGTGCGTGCGTGTCTATGTGTAGTCGCTGGGTCCGAATTCCAAACACGTATGACCGATTTCAAGTTCACACCGCGCGGGCGGACCGCACGTCCGCCCGCGGCCAGCTTTATTCTCACACTCCCCGCGGCCGGGGTGTTTCGGCGCGAAACCAACAAGCCAATGGGAAGGGCACGCGTCGCCAAGGCGACGCGCGGGACCATGACGTCACCCGTCTACACCCCATAAACCTTGAAAAAAGAAGTGCACACGCACTCAACGCTCACGACCAAGGCATGACACCGGAGCGAAATGACACACGATGTATCGCCACGCTGTTCGAACTATCGCCACAAGTGGTCGTCAGCAGCATGGCAACGGGTTTATCCGCAACACAAAGACTGATGTCACGACTGCGCAAGACCGTCGCAAGTCTTAATAGGGTACGCACTATATTTCAGCACAAGGCATCTAGCACTCGCCATAGGCGCCCAAACGACTGAAGCGTTCCACAATCCGCACAGATTCACAATGTGGTGTAGACCCGAAACAAACCGCCCATCCACTAACGCATCCCCGGCGGGATCCTCATTTTCCGCACGACGCTAGTTATAACAATTGGTACACTAGCATCTTATTCTAACATCGCGCAATCAAGTGCTCACATCACACACGTTTTACACGGTAACCAGCGGCTGTGCTAACAACAATTCGTACACTAGCATCTCAATTTAACATCGCGCAACCTCACATCACACACACACTTACACCGTAACTAACGACTATTCTAGCACCCAGCCAGGAGCTCGCTTAACCCGACTCGATCGTCGCAACACAGTTGGCGGTACACTCGAGGGAAGTCCCGGCCCGGGGTCATCGGTCTCTGACCCCACTCCCTCCACGGATAGGACAACATCAGGGCTTTCTATTCCTAAGCTAACCGTAGTGCCCGTCAATGCCGGTTCTCTCCTGACAGCGGGGCACCCATCCCCTTCTTCCCTCTGAACGGAAGTTGCTTGGGTGGGACCCAGATCGCCACTGTTACTGTCGGCACCACCAGCCGCTAACGCATCCGCGCCGAGATCCCCATTTTCCCCAACGACGCGAGTTTCGAGAGCGGTGCTTCCGGAGGAAGGATGTGAACCCCCTTCGCCTCCAGATTCCAGCACGCCAGGTCGGAATATGCCACATCGAACGGGTGGTGCGGGTGACCCAACCCTGGACGCCGGGGCGAGCGGCTCCCCGAAGCCCTGCCTCGCATCATCCACACTCAAGTCGCGTCCTGCTGGCGTGTCTGTTACGCCAGCTGTACATCCAGGCACTGCATCCCTAGTCACCTGAGCGGTCGTTGGTTGCAGCCTGTTATGATGCACTAGAATCGCCTGTCTGCTCCTGTGCAGGCGTATCCAGTAATTGACCTCACCCACTCTGTTTCTCCCCAGGTCCCTTTGTCCCTTCCGGGATCACATCCTCCCAGCTTAATCCTCACGGCCTTTGACTGGGTCCGGGTCCCCTAGCCCCTCGGGTGGACCCGCGAGTTTCCCGAATACCTCCCACACACTTCTGGCACGTGCCCCTGGTAGCCGCACTTCGGGCACCTAACATCTTGCTTGTTACAGTTATACCTCATTTGACCAGGCTGGCCACAGGCGTAACACGTGTGGCCTACGCACAGGTCCACTAGACCTGAGTCCAGTCTGGACTCGGAGCTCTAGTTCGGCTACCCTCCTCTCATAGTCGTCTAAAAATATCTGCACCGAGCCATCTCCGTCGAAACTTGGCATACCAACCATCGCAAACCTGGGTTCCATTCTGCTAGTACCTACTGGGCTTCAACTAGACAGACTTGTGAACACGGCTTATACTCATCACTCGACACTTCCAATATCCAAACGCATCTGAGTCGACTGCATCATGCCACACGCCTCATTGAACGACATATATTCCTCGCCTTGACAAGGCACTCACGGTTCCGACGCTGAAAATCGCCCGTTGCTAGCGACGAGTCATGTCTCTGTCAGCTGGCACGTAGACGAGCACTGGAGGCGCCTTGCTGCAGCCTGCCGTTGCTAGGCGACAGCAGCACCCTCACCCCACTTTACGTGGCCGGGTCACCATCTTGCCATGGCCGTGCACCTTCGCGACTCCAGTCAGCTGCCGCGCAACGAGCACTGAAGGTACTTTGCTGCATTCTACTGTTGCTAGGCGACAGCAGCACCCTCACCCAATTTTACCTGGCCGGGTCGCCATCTTGCCATAGCCGTGCACCTTCGCGACTCCCGTCAGCTGCCGTGCAACGAACACTGAAGGTGCTTTGCTGCAGTCTACCGTTGCTAGGCGACAGAAGCACCATCACCCGACTCTTTATCCGGCCGGGCCGCCATCTTCCCATGGCCGTTCATCTTGTTTGCGACTCCCCAACTCATCTCTTGCACGCCATCCTCTTGTGTAAGTGGCTGTACTCGCGCGTCACACCGAGTCAAGTCATAAGTGTCACTACACACTGTTACAACATGATTCCGACGACTCAAATCCTCCACTCCTCAGTCCGCCACAACACTCAATCGAGTCATCTGGCTCCCGTCGTGCGAGTCAGACGATCCGAAAGCTGTCAATCCCACCGCTGCCACCAATGTAGTCGCTGGGTCAGAATTCCAAACACGTATGACCGATTTCAAGTTCACACCGCGCGGGCGGACCGCACGTCCGCCCGCGGCCAGCTTTATTCTCACACTCCCTGCGGCCGGGGTGTTTCGGCGCGAAACCAACAAGCCAATGGGAAGGCACGCGTCGCCAAGGCGACGCGCGGGACCATGACGTCACCCGTCTACAGATGTATTCATTTCTACCATTCATTTCTAAACTATAAACATTCATGTATCCTCCACAGCAACCTTGAACCATGCATTTCTAAACTATAAACATTCATGTATCATCCACAGCAACCTTGAAACCATGCTCCATAATACCCTTGATCGTCACACTTCGCTCCTCCCCTTTACCCTTCCCGGGGCTACCAATACCAGAGTATATTAAAGAACGGGTACACCCAAGTTTAGTATATTCTCAGATCTAGTATATACTGTGCCTTGTTGACGTCACAGCTAGAATATGCGATATTCTACTAGAATGTAGTGGACATCTGGCAGATCATAGAATCCTATAGTAGAATATTCCAAATCTAGCAGATTCCTGGCAATTTCATTTAACAGCAGCTTCCTTTTCTGTCGAGGCTCGGTGCACGACTGGCCTTGAGGACCAGCCGGTCGTCATGGCAACGACTCTAGGCCCCGCCCTCCGGGAGTTTGCCGGCCACTTTTGTGTAGTGCCCTCGTTTACCGGCAAGGAAACATACTTTTTCGAGGCGATGCAAGTAAAAACGATCCGGATTCGTATGTAGAATTCTTCAGGCATTCGCATGATGTCAAATTTGCCTATATAAAATAAAAATTGCGTGCGTAAAGCAGTGGCAAATATTGGCCGTTTTGGTTTGACATGCACGCAAGGTGCTGCCGAGTATCGCCTTGGCTACGTCACAGGCCCGGAACAACTTGACCGCCCCCCGACCAATACCACCGCTGGCTGGGGCCATCACATACACAAAAAAACGGTGGCGGACGGGTCACATTTTGGGCATGGTGGGTGAAGGATACTTCGCCACTCCCTGGTCTGGTTCACTCACATTTCGCGCTGTCAGCTTCGTTTTCGCTGTCTGGCAGGGGTGGCCCAGTCGACCCGCACGCGAGCGAAATTCACAGTTTAACTCATCATTGTCCACATTCACTGCACTTCATAAGAGTCTCGACTACTCTCTAGGGCGGTGTGCTTCCGAATCTCTTGGGTGGTCTCCTCCCGACGACCATCTTGGGCGGTCTGCCCACGACGACTGCCTTGGGTGGTGTGTGTCCGACGACTCTCTTGGGTGGTGTGCCCCGACTCCCCCCGGGGTGGCGCTGATAAATGGCACCGCCCCTGGGAGCGGCCGTGCTCCGTGCATGTGCTCCGTGGCCAGACTGGTCACTCATGGTGCCGGCTGGTGACGCTGGTGACTGGTGACTGCTGGCCGCTGATTGGCGGTTGGCAGTTCCGGCTGTCCAGAGCGGTGGCTGCTTCTAGGCTACTGGGTCAGGCTGATGCCCTGTGGCTAGGCGGAAGTCATTGCTTGCTTTGGCAGTAGCACTGAAAGTGGCTGCTGTTGGCAGTAGGTACCTGGGTGTGAGTTTTTTTTTTGCGACGAGTGGGCTTCGTGTTTGCGCTTGCTTTTCACAAGTTTCTCCCGGCGGCGCGGGTTTCCGGTTGCGGCGGCTGGATGTCTCGCGGGTCGGGCCGCATCGTGACCGCATGAAGCGCCATATTAAAAAATGTAAGCCGTCTTACATAAGCAGAGCAGTGCTGCCGGACTTGGCGAGCATCATGGCTGCGTCACGTGTGGGCTGGAAGGATACTGGATAAGTGGAGTTAAACATAGATATTGATTAGTGTAACTTATCCTACAAGAGTGAAGAATAAACATTACGTTACGATTATCTTTTTTGATTATGTGGTACCTACCACCCAGAATCAGGGGACATGCTTCTGAACTGAACATAAACCCTCACCAAGCAGTGGTATCTCTCTATCAGCTACTTGCAGACACCTTAATTATTTTTATCAACTCAATCAATTTTGGGACGAACAGGACGAGCAAGCTGATAGTCAAATTAGATAAAACGGTTAATGGATCAAACATACATGATATGACATAATCTAGATCACTGGCTTTCTGAATCATTTGAAGAAAACAATGAGTTGTTTTAATCGTTTTAAATTTTGCTTTTTAAGTATGATTTTTTACATGGGAGGTTAGGATAGGATAGGTTAGGTTATGCTACAATTTCCCGTCTTTTAAACACTATTTTTTAGGTGGTGTGCAAAAACCGGACATAGGGGATCTGTATAATGGGTGTAGCGACCATGTACCGGTCGCTATGGGTCTGTCCCCTCGCCCTCATCCGGAATAGGTTGAGCTTCGGCAAGTAGAGGTCTTCCAGGTCGAGGCACGGGAACGACCGGTAGTTTTCTACTTTAATAAGCTGTTGGCGGTGGTATGGTTGTAGTACTATTTGGCGCGTATATGCACAGCGATGGCATTGTGTGGCATTCTCGGTCGCTTGCTTCGGTCTTGCACGTAACAGTGCCGATATTTTTATTGATTGATATACTTACTGTCTGTTGTGAAAGCCCAATGAATCTTATTGTGCAGCGGCTATTGGAGGACGAATAAAATATGCTGCAAGCTGTTTTCTGATTCCGACTCCGACCGGGAAGCTGACGCACAGTGGCTGGCGATGGCTTGTGCTGCTTCAGGAGTTCAAAAAGCATTTATTCCAGGGGCGGATCCAGACATTTTCAGGGGCTTTGACCCCGAATATCTCCGTAGTGTTTTGTAATACGTCTTCTTGGTTGAGTTCCTGATAATCAGGGTGCCCAGCTCTACCAGTATGCTCGTTTTCACGATGTTCCACCGGTAAGAATCGAATATCAATCTAGCTTGACGTACAGATTGATATTCGTTTCGTGCGTATTATAATTGCTGCATCTTCGCACGGGAAGAAGTTTTGACCGGAATAATCCAGCTGTTTATGAACGCCCCTCTTAGCTTTTATGTTCATGATGATTAGTGCATCTAGTACTATCTGTGGACCAATTTTATAGTGAATCTGAAGAGTACGACCTCATGGACTCTGACCTTTCACCTTGAATATCTCAGCTGTTTACGAACGCCCCTCTTAGCTTTTATGTTCGCGATGTTCAGTGCATCGAGTACTATCTGTGGACAAATGTTTAATGGAATCTGAAGAGTCCGACCTCATGCAGTCTGACATTTGACCTTGAATAGCTCAGCTGTTTATGAACGCCCCACTTAGCTTTTAGCTCATGATGATCAGTGCATCGAGTACTATCTGGGGACCAATTTTGAAGGAATTCTGAAAAGTCCGACCACAATGACCACGACCTTTGACCTTGAATATCTCAGCTGTTTATGAACGCCCCTCTTAGCTTTTATGCTCATGATGATCAGTACGTCGAGTTCTACCCGTCTGCGAATTTTGAAGGAAATCGGAAGAGTCCGCCCTTCCGGCCAATATCAATCTCAATATCAATGTGAATCTGTCGCTAGTTTGACGGACGTGCCGACCAGCCGGATAAGGGGTAAACCAATTCCGGATGAAGCACGGGAACGGCTGACAGAGGAAATGGACGCTCAACCTATTCCGGATGAGGGCGCGGGAACAGACCCTATGTTCATGGTCTCCCACGCTCGTTGTAGAGACTGTATGCCCCCGGCACCTATGTTCGCTTACGCTGGACCTTCAGACGTTGATCGGTTGGATATGCTTGGGTACTAAAGGGTACAACGGAATCTAGTAGGTTTTCTAGTTCCGATCCTAGTGATGGAAGCAAGAATGTACGATATTTCTAGTACAATGTCCCAGAATTTTGGTATGTACGGTGAAGTCACGTGAACATGCCAGATATGTTTTTAAACCTTGAACTGGCTAAGCTTTCATCTGTGGCGCAGCGAAGACATCAGAGTGTTATTGCCTGGCAGTGCTTCTTGATTGTTGGTAAGGGAAATTGAAATATGAGGCTGGGGACTATTGTTTGGGGTCCTAGGTTGTTGAACATGCTTTTAAGCTAGGTGCAGAATCTCTTCACTTCAAAAGATGCAATAACCGGAACAAGAGGGTATAGGATGAGAGGAGAACATGGGTGTTGGATCACAATATCAATTGGGGGGGAGGCTCAGCCTAGCGTAGGCACCTCCCTAAATACCCATTTCTCCCTGCATTTGGGGAATTTTATTTGGTATATTTGGAGATCAAGTAAATTTTGATTCTTTTGAATTTTTATCTCGAATACATGGTATTTTAATGTAAAAATTACTATGCGACCACTCATTTTCTCTGCAAATGATTACTTTTCAGTTGGCAAAGTAATAAACAATCAAAATCTTCACTACAAATATAGCACATCGCGTATAATTATCCGTACCTGGTGCGTCATAGACTTGATAAAGAGGAAGTTCAATACTTCATGCACTCAATTTAATACTCTTTGACATCGAAAACCTTATGTTTCTGCCTTAATTCAACATTTATTTCCGAGAATTCATACTAACAAACCGACGTGTCCACAACGCGACCAAGGCCAGAAATTCCTTGCAATGCTGTAATCATTAAGGGCGCTGCTGTCCCACACATCCTCGAAGGTTTAGTATGTATATTTACTAAGAGGAGAAGTGTGTTTGGTAAAAATATTTACTAAATTTCTGGAAGTTTAGTCAGTATTGTTACTAAAGTTGCCTATACAATGTCGCATATATTTGATGACGTCATGGCCGAAAAATTTGCTTCGGAAGATTCTGGCTTTCCGGTTAGGTTAGGTTAGGTTAGATTATATTATGCTATTATACATTTTATATATATGCTACATTATCTTAGTCTAGGTTAGGTTAGGTTAGGTTACTTGTGCCTATGGCGTCATCAATTGTATCGACCGCTATTGACTTAAAAGTAATCATTTGCTGTGAAAATTAGTGATCACATCATCTTCATCATGTCAGAAAGCATACTATTACATATAAAAATTCCAACAACTCAAAATTTACCTTGATCTCCAAATTTACCCTTTATTTGACCATTAAAAACATGAATTCCATAAATAGTATTTTATTTTTTCCAGTTTTCCATGAACTAGGTGTTCCATTTTTTCAACTAGTTCCAGTTTTCCAGTTGTTTATCTGGGGACAAATTAATCAGAAAATTGTTAGTAAAAAACTACTATTGAATATGGAGAATCCACTTTGTGCTGAAACATCATCTTCCTCTTTTACTTTGCATTGTGTCTAAGTTCATTCGTATTTTTGTGGTATATATATATAGGTATATATTTATATATATATATATATATATATATATATATATATGTATATATATATTTATATATATATATATAAACAGATGAAAAGAAACAACATGTAACCATCATAACAAAGTCCACATTACAGTACATGCTAAATGACCAGTGTGATTATAAATTTGAGAAAACTTAAAATAGGATTGCTTGTGCTACATGTAGGCTCCTCTGGCAGGAAATTTGAGGGGGTGTGGGTGTGCCCAGCCTTCCTGGAGAGGTGCCATTTTCCTCTTAGAGGGCAGTAAGTACCTCTGGCTGGAACTCCAGGGGGTGGGGTGTACTTGAGGGAGCCTTCTGGAGGGGTGCCTTTCCTTCCAGTGGGGTGCCTTTTTCCACTGGCTGACATATTTCAGGATGGTGCACGCAAGCCTTCCTGGAGTTTCTGGACAATTGTCTAGTAGGAGGTGGCTTAAATAGTCACTCTACACTCTGATCTGACTAAAGAAGATAGAAGAAGAGTAAGCATACAGGAGAACTTGACAAACTATTTTGCCTCAATGACCCCTTAGTGCACACATGTGTACCCTATGTTGCCAATCAATCACCTACCTCACCTGATGTCACCTTCTGTTCAATGGAACTTGCTGTACTCAGAGACTGGAGAGTGATTAATGAAACCTCTTCAGGTCATAATCTGATCATAATTGAACTGTGTTTAAATTGTGATTCCATAAGCACCAAAAGGACTTTCACAAACTACATGAAGGCCAACTGGGAAGCTTTTGCAGCCGAGTGTGACCTGCTAAAGAATTATGCATTTGAAGGCAATGTACAACAAGCTGAAGCCATTCTCAGAATGGCCATCATTACTTCCAGCAGACACAATGTTCCACAAGGTAAAATTCATCAATTTAATCCAAATTTTTTCCAAAGAGGATTAGAGCATTGATAGACCAGCAAAATCTCTGAAAGGCCGAGACACCCCAAAACACAGCAGAACTGAATGAGCTTAACAACAACATCCACATGCTTGTCAAACAGCAACAAAAGGAAAATGTATCTGAGTTTGTCTCAAGCACAGATAGAACAACCAGCATGAAAGAATACTGGAGGGTCATAAAAGCGATTCATAAATCAAAAGACCCTGGCCTGAATCCACCCCTTGTAATTAGCCTGGATGAAGGAGTGCCATTACAAAATATGTTGCTGACAAGCTCATAAGCTATTATGCTGATATAAGTAAAGGCAGGCCTGTGCACTCAAACAGAAAGATCATTAATAGAATGAAAGATGCAAAAGTTGATGGTAGCCTTGAGAAGCCCTTTGAGGTCTAATGTAAGAAAGGTAATAGGAGCAAGTAGAAATACAGGCACCTGTGGCCCAGACAGCATTGCAATCTATCATCTGAACCACCTTGGAGAGAGAGGCCTGCATTTGCTTACATAAATTTTCAACTGTTCATGGCTCACAAATCAGATACCTGAGATCTGGAAGAAGGGAACCATCATCCCAATCTTGAAGCCTGGAAAGTATTCTAGAAATCCTTCCTCATTCCGACCTATTACTCTTCTCTGCACTTCTTCGAAAGGTTCTAGAGTGGTTGATGCTGGATAGAAATGCAATGTTTCTCAAACCGGAACCACATCAACATGGGTATCGAAAAGGCCACAGCACAAACACCCACCTTTCAAAGATGAGTGAGTACATTTTGGAAGGCTTCAACATGAAGATACCGCCGGAGAGGATCATTGCGGTGTCATTGGATGCGACGAAAGCCTTTGACACGGTCTCAAGATGTAAATTGATCGTAATGATAATGAATATTGACGAATTGCATGTGAATGATAAGATTGTTTAATATAGCGAAGAATGGCTCTTAGATGCTCCTGGGTTTTAGACATTGTGTGTAAATAAAATATACGACCTTCAATATACCAGGAGGTGCTGAGTTGACATCAAAAGTAACGATAAAAGTTGTACTTTATTGCTGAGCAATAAAGTACAACTTTTGTCGTTACTTGATGTCAACTCAGCACCTCCTGGTATATTGAAGGTCGTATATTTTATTCACACACAATGAATGATAAGAGATGGCTTTGCAGCTACCTGACAGACCGAAAAGCTTGGGTTAAATTTGGTGAAGCCATGTCGTGCACCAGAACCTTCAAAAACGGCGTTCCCCAAGGAGGAGTGTTACCTCCCCAGCTCTTCAACATGTATGTGGCCAAATGCTGTCCCCCACCACCAGAAATACTTGTCTTATCTTATGCGGATGACTTCGTGGTACTGTCAAGGGATGTTAAATTGCAGACGAATGAGAGAAGAATGCAAAGATACTTGAACTTTCTGGTTGAGTGGTTCGAGAGTCTGGAACTACGGCTCTCCCCTGTCAAGTCCACGGTGACGTTATTCACGCCTGACACACACCAATACTCTTATCATCCTGACATCTCAGTGAATGGCGTCAAGCTGCCTCTCGATCAATATCCTAAAGTTTCGGGAGTGAGGTTTGACCCCCTCATGCATTTCAGTAAGCATGTCGAGGAAATAAATAACAAAGCCAGAAGGAAATATAATGTACTCAGAGCGGTCTCAGGAGCAAGCGATGGGCAGTCCAAGGAAGACATAGTTTATCTGTGCAGGCAGTTCATTAGGCCTCATTTTGACTACGCCTCAAATGCATGGCGACCCTGCATTAACAAGACGAGTATGAAGAAAATGCAGGTAAAACAAAATATCTGTCTTAGAGTGGCGACGGGCTTGACAAAGATGATTCGCATTTCAGACCTCCACGAGGAAGCGAAGGTGCTTCCAGTGCAGAATCATCTTGATATGATTGGAGCTCAGAACGTGGCCAAGTACTCTCGACCCGACCATCCTCTAAACTGCTTCCGTGATGTGGGGACCCCCAAGACGAATGAAGAGCACCTCATTACGCTTCTACAACAGATTCGTGCTGCATGTGCCATTTTATAATGAGACTCTGGTAAAACAATCAATAAAATATATTCACACCATGCTTACACGAGACTCACTCACGAGCTTAAAGAACTCGCGACTCCTGGATGCTGTGCCGCCAGACATCAATGCGGAAGAGGAGACCCTGCCAAGAAAACTTCGCGTTGACTTGGCAAGACTCAGAAGCGGATGGCACCCTGGACTGGAGGACTACCTACCAAAAAATTGGTGCCTTTTTTCCTCCACCTGCAGGAGATGCAACATGGCGAAGGAAATGTCTCTCATCTTCTCTTCATCTGCTCTCGGTTCTCTACTCTTCGAAACAACCTCTCTATCACTATTCTATGGTACCTCTGGACCAAACCACGAGAAGTTGCCGAGCTCTTGATGGAAGCTAGGCTATGACGCGACCATAGTCTCGGGCTGCCTGACTGACTGAACATGCAAAACAATCATGCTGCAGAATTATGTTCAGTGCCCCATGTGGTTCTAAATAGAGAGGTAAGAAGCACATTGACTCAATGTGCAGGATGTGTTGATGTAGAAAAGGCACTTTCCTTAAGCCTCTTGATTTCCTTACCTCATGTCTTTTTTTTCAATTTGGTACATGTATTCAAACTTCCTGTTGCAGATTTTTGCCGTCCTGGTGAGTTTCAGTGCAGATTTTGCTGTCGTTTTTTCTGTCCCGCTTTTCTGTCTTCTCATGCATAAATTCAACACCCTTCTTTTTTCTGCAGGAAGCGATGCTGAACTCACCCCAAAGTGAGTCAGGCCGGGAGCTGCTCGCACGGCTGGCCCCACGGCCTGATCTGACATTGGTGTTGTCAGATCTCTGGTCCAGGTTCCCGGTGCCAGGCGATATCATTGAAATCTCTGGCCCATGTGAGTATTATTTTTTGCTTGTTTCCAGATAACCAGTGATGTAGTAGATTTATATTTCACTATACCAGTTCACTGGATTTAGTAATTTCTTCTTATAGAACTTTGGGAGTTTCGTGATGTCGAGAGAGTTTACTCCGACGACCCTGACAAGTAATGGGGACTCCTGAGCCAACGGAGAAGGCTCCCGAGTAGTCAAGGAGCCAGTATCACCCAAAAGAGGTTCGATCTACGATGGACCCTTTCAAAATGTGTGCGCCCCTCCCGAAAATCCTGTGTGCGCTGCTGGACCCTCTGGCCGCTGGACCCTCTGTCGGCTCGGTGGCGGTCTCCGTCGACTCGGGGCCGGGGCGTCGGTAGCTCACTTGTTAAGCTTAGCTTCTGGCACGCCAGTGCAAAGGTACGGGGCTCGATTCCCCGCGATGCCCGCCCTTCCTGCCAGGGTGAGGGGCAGGCGACCCCTATGTCCTCAGCTGCTGAGTGCGTCGTAAAGCCACAATCCAATCCAATTCAACTCAGGGCCGCTTATATTTGTCGGGCCCTCTCCGTCAGTCCTGGGGCCGCTATATGACCTATGCAGTCGATGCGCCCCTAAACCACACGAGTCTTGGGGCCCTTCCAATGACGGGCATCCTCCGTCGGCCCAGAGGCCGTCACGTTGGTCCGGACCTGGATCCTCAGCGTCTGCCCGTAGGAACTCTCCGTCGACTCGAGGGCCCTCTTCATCGGCCCAAGACCCTCTCCATTAGCCCGGGGCCCCTCTCGTCAGCTCAAAAACGTTTCACATCCGGCCTGGGATCCTCGCCTGTACCAGTCACCCGGAAGCCCCCTGGAACGCCAAGTTTCTTGCGTGATTCGTCACGGCCTATGTTGAAGCACAAAGTGTTCAATGGCCCCTTGGGCATGGGGTCATGACCATCTTGGGACCAGGAGGGCCACAGTCCCATATCTACTAGAACCGCCGCTGTACGGAGTATTCTTTGTGTGCTTTCTTTCTCTTTTAATTTTTCGTACGCAAATTAAGGGAACCTCCATGAACTTTGCATAGTAAATTTCATTTTTACCTTGATGTGCATGCATAAGTATTAGAGGAAGTTCCTTATCCAATTTGCGTCACCTCCATCCAGTGACCGGAGGTCAGGTCAAGACGAAGTGTAAAATGTGGGCTATACTTGTTTATACACGGCTATTATTTATCGTTTCTTTCGAGTTTTGATGGCCTAAATAGTGTCACATTTGCATTGAACGACCTAAGGTACCATAATATGCAGATATAAAATGCTTTAGAAAATTCAATCTTCTCAAGAACGGCCATTTTCATTTTCGAAATTATTCAAACAAAACGTAAACCATTTCAGGACCCTATTCGTCGAAGGCTTTCAGAGGATACACGGTTCGTTTTCGTGCAACGCTCAGTTTGGAAGCTAGATAGGGTCTTTAACGTCCCCCTCCCCCGAGACGAAGTGTGAGGATCTGACCTGAGATACCCGGGCTAGTCATATGGCTAGCCATTAAAGTAGTTTGGAAAAGTGGCAGCACACTAAATAGCGTCCTAACAAAATCAGCCACGAGGTCCAGCTCCGCCCGGGGGACAACATCTCTGCAATACATGTGACTCAGGTTCGAAAGGCAACTGCCACATCAAGAGCGCTGTATACCGCCATACCACGTCCGATCACATGCAAGCCAGGAACAAAAGAAACAACACCCATTCCTACGTTGGAGAATCTAAGCGCAACATTAGAGAACTGTTTAATGAACACATCAGAGATGTACATAATATAACTCGAATTATGCCAATGGGTGACCACACACGGGATAACCACACCAACACAACCACCGTCTCAGAATCATTAACATTGACATTCTGAACACCCGTGAGGACGTAGCTCCACAGCGCATTCGTATTCACTCCAGTCATGTTCGCATGTATACATCATCAAATGGTTTTGGGTATAATCCCGTCGTATACCTGATCGAGCATGCATTGAAATTCTGCTGTCTGTGCGGTGACCTAGCCCTTTTGCGTGACGCAAGAGTACGTGGCCAAGCCTCTTGCCTAACGCAAGAGTAGATAGGCGTGGCCAAACCTGTCCAGACGCTCATTCGCCGCCCGACCGTGTATTGCGTGACTCCAGCCGTCCGTGTCGGCCGCAGGCGGCAGCGGAAAAACGCAGCTGCTGATGGAGTGCGTCGCCGCAGCGCTGGCGTCCGACTCCACCTCGGCCGTGGTGCTGCTCGACACGGACCGGCACGTGCGCCTGCCGCGGCTGGTGCGGCTGCTGCAGCGCCACCTGCCCTCGGCGGCCGCCGCCCGCAGCGCCGTCTCGCGGCTGGAGCTGCTGACGGCCACCAGCAGCCACCAGGTGCTGGTGACGCTGGAGGCGCTGCTCGCGCGGCTGGCCGAGCGCGCCGGCGTGCTGCTGCTGGCCGTCGACTCGCTGTCGGCGTTCTACTGGAGCGACCGGCACGCGCTGTGCGCGGTCGGCGAGCGCGTGGACGCGCGCTACCGCGAGCTGGGCCGGCGGCTGGCGCGGCTGGCCGACCAGCGCCGCCTGGTGGTGGTGGCGTCGCGCGGGGAGCTGTCGGCCGGCTCCGGCTGGGACTTCATGGGCGCCGACTGGGCGGCGGCCGTCACGCGCACCGTCCGCCTGCGCAGGGACGGCGGCGCGGTGGTGGCGCACGCGCAGGCCGCGGCCGACAGCTGGGTGCGGCCGTTCGCGGTGGACGACCACGGCATCCGGTGGCTGTAGTCGGTGCCCGCCGGCTGGGTGCGGCCGTTCGCGGTGGACGGCCACGGCATCCGGTGGCTGTAGTCGGTGCCCGCCGGCTGGGTGCGGCCGTTCGCGGTGGACGACCACGGCATCCGGTGGCTGTAGGCGGCGGCCGCCGGCGGGACACGCGCGCGCACGGTCACCTGCCGGCGGGTGCGTCGTGATGAGTCGGTGGCCGGTGATAATTGGAACGGGATCGAACGACACTGCCGAGTGTTGTGCGGCAGGGTTGGTGCCATGGGCGACGGACGTGTCTTTCAGCGTGATGATTCGGGTCGAATTGTTGGATATCCACTCGGTGGATATGCGACAATGGCGTATGGCGTTGGTGGCGCAGTTTTTATGGCTTGGTAGTTCTTTGGATGGTATGAAGTGGTTTCATGGTTGTAGAATGTAATCAATAGAACATTGTTTGTAGTTTTGTATTTAGTCCAATTTTGTCTTGGAGTAATTTGCCGCGATTTTGACAGCCGATGAAATTAGGGATGTTAGAAAACCGGAAGCTCGAAATACTGCAGCATTCGATTATCTCATGATATGATCCATTTGATGATGATTGATACCAATCTCAGCAACATTAAATGTCTCCGAATCGAACCACTGATCAAAAGGCCGTGTAATGACTTCCCTGTCAAAAGTCAAAATGGTCAAGGTCGGTAATTTCAATGCACCATACCTAGACTTCCAGATAAGCTAGAACTATTAAGCAAACACCAATATGATGCCTCAGATCATCCCTATGGTGTCATCTCAGGTTGCTTCAACCATCATTTTTTACTATGAAAAGTCGGATAATTGGTTGTTGGATTTGCTAGAATGCAGAGAAAGGTGATCAAATTGTTCATAAATATTGGCAATGCTATTTCTGCATCAGCTTCCAGCAATTAGCTCTGTAGCAAGACACATTTTATTCTCAGTTCAGTGCACATTTTAGGTCAGATGTTGACCCAAGATTGAATTGTGCTATTATGATGATCGTGGGCCGAGTTATAGCTGCTATGTTGTAAGATGGCACAATGTCTACGCATTTGTGATCCAAAAACGCTGGAAGCCTACCCCTGAGAGTAAGGGTCATTAAAAACCAATATATGGCAATGATCTACCTACCCACTGGTGACTTCTGGATCTGATGATATATATGCTAGGATCTTAGTAGTATGCTCAAGTTTTGGCGGTTCCTCTAGGTATCATTTTCAGGCGGTCTTTCGAGTATTCTGAAGTACCTGAGGATTGGCGAAATGCAAATGTGCTACCAATTTTCAAAACTGGAAGTATAAAGTGTTTAGGGAATTACAAGCCAGTAAGTTTATTCCCACTGGTTTCCAAAGTACTAGAAAAGCCGGTCAAGGAGAATGTTCAGATTCGCCTTGATAGGCACAACCTTCCAAGGAATACTCAACATTGTTTTTGATGTGGGAGATCTTGTTTAACTAACCTATTGGAGTTCATGGACTACGCAACTATAAAAGTAGACAATCAAGGCAGGATAGATGTTGTGTACTTAGGCTTTATCAAAGCTTTGATAAAGTTACACACAAGCGTCTAATACATCAACTAGAGCAGCATGGAATTGATGGAAAAGTTCTAGGTTGGATTGAATGGATGTAAATCCGAATCTGAGTATAAAGGGAAGTATATAGAGCGCGGCGCAAAGCCACTAGACTCATCAGTGAACGAGGCAACTTAGAATATGGAGAAAGGTGTATGGCATTATATGTGTACTCAAGTATAAGAGATTAAGGGGTTATTTAGTTGAATATGTATAAAATCCTTCAAGGGTTAAATAATGTCAATTTGAATGATGCTCTTCTATTTAAAGTCTCGCATAGGGATCATAATTCAGGTTGGACAAGGTGTATGACAGTTAAGCGCCCACAGGTTTCAGTCAGGTGGTTGATCAATGTTTGATAGTGGCTGATCTGAAAATAAAACATTTAATGTATAATTATTGGATTGGATTATTTGGTATGCTAGCGATGGAGCAAACAAATGGAAGCCTCATACTTGCACTCCTGGGTCAGGTATGTCACCCATGGACAAGATGCATTTCTGCTCGATATTTTCATACATCGTCATGGGCGCAATGCTAGGCTTGATGAGAAGCGTGGGCTTAAGCGTCTTCTACGTCCCGAGCGGCGGAGCCGCCCATGCTAGCTTCCACTACCATTTTCTACTACCGTAATCATGGGTTGTTGCAAAAGGGATCTAAATTTCGTTCACCCATGCCAATGGATGGACGAAGTGGACACGGCGGACTGGGCAACATGCATTCAAAAGTGCCCCACGAAGAGGCGAATACTTGTCAGACACAGCTCCCGATCAAATCTGGTTTTATCGGGGAACATCACTTGTTCCCTTACTTTACAACATTTTCGAACGATTGCAGCCTTTATATTGGCCACACGGTGTTGAAGTCATGCACCATGCTGATGACACTCAGCTCGTTGCCACCGGCAAAATATGTGACATTGATGATGTCATTCGATGCATGGAGGCTGTTACGGACAATTCATTGGCTAGGGACTCGTCAAATGTTGTTTGGGTTGCTTATAGTCGCACTGAACATCTCGGGCGGCCCCACCATACAGGAAAGCGAACGCATAAAATACCTAGGTGTAATATTGGATCGCAACTTGTCATACGTACCACATGTTAACAAGCTCGTGTCAAAATGCGCCGGTGTGCTCACAGGACTGAGTCATGTCCGACACTATATTCCTCGTGAGGCTCTCCCAGCAATTGTGAACGGACCAGTGTTATCACATTTCCCACACTGCATGCCTCGCGACGTTCTCCCAACAATTGTGAACGGACCAGTGTTATCACATATCCCATACTGCATGCCTCGCGACGTTCTCCCGACAATTGTGAACGGACCAGTGTTATCACATATCCCATACCGCATTCCTCGCGACGTTCTCCCAACAATTGTGAACGGACCAGTGTTATCATATATCCCATACTGCATGACAGCATATCGCAATTCATCAGCTCAATGTATGTCTCGCATACAAAAACTCACTAATTTCGCTGCGCGTGTGATTTCGGAACGACGCCGGCGATACCATGTAAGCGCCGTCACAGACGGACTGGAATGTCTGTTGGCTCGTCAGGACTCGCTGAGTATCACTCGCTGTGTTCGTTGAGGAACATCACGGTACTGGGGGAGCCAAGCGAGCTGGCGCAGCAGTTTGCCCGTGGACGATCTGTCAGACAGCGTGACACGCGCCAGGACAACAGTCAAACATGCCGTAATGGGGGAGCCAAGCGAGCTGGCGCAACAGCTTGCCCGTGGACAATCTGTCAGACAGCGTGACACGCGCCAGGACAACAGTCAAACATGCCGTAATGGGGGAGCCAAGCGAGCTGGCGCAACAGCTTGCCCGTGGACAATCTGTCAGACAGCGTGACACGCGCCAGGACAACAGTCAAACATGCCGTATATCGCAACAGTGACAAGGAGGCGAAGATTCGCGTACAGATCACTCGATGCTTTTAATATGCTGCCATCGAGCGTACAAGAGTGCAATATTAAAGCATACAAGTGCAAGCTTTAGAGGCACCTGAGTTAAGGACAGGAACATGGGGTATATGGGTGATTTACGCAAGCTCAATACCAGTCGAGTACACACCTTCCCCACAAATCTTGATCAAAACCTTATGCCTTGAATACAATTTTGAGATATATATACCCCTACGATGAATAGTTTGTCCTGAGCCATGACTGCCAAATCATGATGTCACAGCGAATTAAAAGCCTATATCTCTGGAAGCTGATGCAATATTTAATCTCTGAACAGAGCGATTTGAAGCTTATTACCCGCCCGTTATTATGCTAGTGAAAATGGTTGGATGGACCCAACATTAATGTCAGAAAAATACAATGAATCATATAGTCTATATTTCCCATCAGATGAGTTATCGATTTCCTTCAAACCTCGATCTTTATATTTTACGACCATTATTATCCTTGTGGTGGTTACATTATGCTCGGTTTCAAAGAGCGACACTGTCTACGGTCGACCGGACTGAGGATAAGACGGAACAATTTCCGCCCGGCACAGCGGCCCGCCGGCCGCGCACCGCCACCGTCGGCTCCCTGCAATGCTGAATGTTAATCCGACACGGGGCTCTTCGCGAAATACTCAGGGAAAAGCCCAACGATTATTTATAACAACAAGGCGTTGTTTATGTTTGGTGAAACACAAGAAAGACAGCTCTAAGAAAAATAGCATCGATCAAAGCAGCAGTAGCAAAGCACCTATTCGCATCCTAGTGTGTAGCTCGAAATTGACAAAGCTGGTGGCGATTCATCGCCCCCGATATCGAGCTGCGAGAGACAATGATAGCTGAACTCTGTGCAGCAGTTTTATTAACGAGACGACATCAGCGGTATCTGCCCAGAGGAACGGAACAAGGTCAGTTTGTGTGTGATACAGACGGAGAAAAACGTCACAATCAAAAGCTATTAAAATTGTATCCAGTCTGCGCGAGATTTACCAAATATGCGAGGCAGAGACAGCGGCGCCTGTAAGATTCTCTACATTTGCCACGCTCAGACCACCCTGGTGCGCTTTGGCCGGTGCCGTAGTGACACACACTGCGTGCACATGCTTTCACTATCAAAATTCCAAGCTCATGGTCAAAGCGATCAGTCCCAATCTTTCAGCGGCAGAGTGAATCCGCAAAACCCTGTGCGACTTCCGACGGTGAACAATGTATGCTCGGCAAATGCGATAAATGTCCGGGTCAAGCTGAACATCGGAAATTCTTGGAGACCGAGGAAATAATCGAGGCAGATGAAGTGCGTGCCTGGACATGCAGTGGACTAGCACTGACCGACCAACACTGGTGTCGGTGCGTCAGAATACAGAGGAGTTTATCGGTACGGTTGTAGACTGCATTCTCTTGTTGAGGATAAGAGAGATGGGCGACCTTTCTGAAGATTATTCGTCGGTGGTGCCAGATTCAGCTCATGGGTAGGACCACTGGGAAAACGCTCAGGCAACCGTGCATTCATTCGCGATCTGCACTAAAACCGACTGAGACATCAAATGTGACAGCTACTGCGTCATCAGCGACAGCATCAAGCACAACACACAGGCTGTCTTTAAGCTTCATGCAAAAGTTGTCAAACGCATCAAGTTGGAAAATGCAACTATGCGACCAGTCCAATACTTTACTAACGGCTGTGAAGCCTGGTGCACACATAGTTTTAACATCCGAAGAGCAAGACCATGCATGAAGAAGACTTGAGCATGGAATATGAATGGCATTTATGCGCTACATGTCATGGAATAGGATCTTGCGAAGGTATTGGCGGAATCGCCAAAACACTGACGGCACGCGCCAGCCTACAGCGACCAGAGACGGATCGGATCACTGGATCAACACGCCTGAGGCGATGTTCGAGTTCTGCAGCGCCTCCATACAAGATATAAGCAGTAGCGGTAAAATTTCACCTTGCACATAATTTCACCATGGTTTTGCAGACCGCAAAAAGCTATTCGGCGGGAAATAATTGATTCATTGCTGTTGTTGCTCATAAGGAGTTGGGTCACTGAACGTTGGTTAACACCGGGTACTGTCACCGCCGCCTGTAGCATGGCGGCAGCGGCAGGGACCACCGTGACAGCGGGAGGATATGGAGGTGGCGGGGCCCACAGCGACAGCGGGAGGAGGTGGCGGTGGCAGGGCCCACAGTGACAGCGGGAGGAGGTGAAGGCGGCAGGGCCCACAACGACAGCGGGAGGAGGTGGCGACGGCAGGGCCCACAGTGACAGCGGGAGGAGGTGGAGGTGGCGGGGCCCACAGCGACAGCGAGAGGAGGTGGAGGCGGCGGGGCCCGCAGCGACAGCGGGAGGAGGTGGAGGCGGCGGGGCCCACAGCGACAGCGGGAGGAGGTGGCGGTGGCGCGGCCCACAGAGAGCGGACCCACACCATGCTGAAGGGGAGCCTTTTCCCCTAAAATGGGAGATTGGGTGAACAATCCGTTGAGCGGGTGGGGGGAGAGGGTGCACTCGAGCCTTCCTGAAGGGGAGCCTTTCTCGGACGGACGGAGTGGCGCCACCTTTCCATGGCCGGGAGGGGGGGGGGCACATGCTTCAGTGGTTTTCCATTTTTTCCTCTGTACCCGCCCCTATCTAAAATTGGGGGTTGCTACCCCTTCTGCACCTTCCCGGGTTTCTACGCCCATGGCTTGATGCATCGAGAAATGCTAAGCTTATATAATTTAGCGCCGTATACACGGCTGCCCTTGATCTTTTTATGAAAGAGGAAAATAAGGCCCGTGCCAAGTCTGGTCGCAAGCACAGGACACGTGATCACTCGAAATAGATGCGGGCGGCGCTGCTTGGGTTGTCACGTGACGTCTCCGACGTCAGCTGTTTACCACGCACCAATATAAAGAGCCCCTCCGACGGGCGACGATGTGGCATCTCCGTACCCGGCCGGGCTCGCCACCACCTGCCCACGACCCCCGACAACGTCGACCCGATGGCACCGCGAGAACAACAGAGGGAGAGGGATGCAGAGGCTTTCCGATGTGAGTAGAGCTCATGGTCGTACCATGAACTGCCCAATATATATATATATATATATATATATATATATATATATATATATATATATATATATATATATATATATATATATATATATATATATATATAATACCCATATATATATATATATTAATGATAGTACCACTGCCCAATTCGGTGTCAATTGACCAAGTCTTTGAAGGCTGTTTAAAACGCAAATCTCGGTTCGGTACAATGCCGAACCGAGATGCGGCAATGCTGGTATCATACAGAAATGGGAAATTAGATCATCGAAATATGCGTGTAAATTGATACCGATTCCGCTTTGCAGATTTAAATGTCTTCGATAACTGCAAATTTTACAATATTATCCCACTAAGCTGTTAAAAACGCTCATTTTATCCGAAATTACCCAAACTTATTGCCGCATCCGCCTATGCTGCCAGCTATTTTGCCTATTCTGAGTTTCATCTCGGTCGTGGTTGCTGACCGGGACAAAGTTTGTACGACGGAGAACGGCACGCAATTAACCAGCAACTCTTAAACCTCTTTTCCAACTGCTTTCCCAAATAGCCTTTTATTACCTTTTCGCCACCATATCACCTCAGTCCACACGTCTTATCTTTTGTAATCATTTTACTCGTCTGTAATTTTTAAACACTCATTTCCAACCTTTCGATATTTACTGGCACATATTTATGCTGTCTTTCAACATTTTGTTTTGTCCATGCCAAGTTCATTCTGGAAGTGGTAGAGTATACCAAGCTTTAATACTAAGCCAGTCAATAGACGATAACTGGCAGTCAGAAATTATGAGACGTGGCTTCCGTGGAAAATATATACGTGTGCGCGTACATCGGAGGGCAGGACAGGAGGCGCACGGGAAGGTTAATAAAATACGTTCACAAAAAATACGTTGTGGGTTCATGACGCAACGAAGTACCGCCTACCGAACCCCTGCAAACCGAAAGGTCCCCCGATTAAGGCCACAATTCAGTTGTGCAAGTCGATAATAATTTTTGTGCTTCGTTTCGAAAAATTTTGTACCCTAGGGGGGCAGTGCCGGACCATTAATCACACCCCTTAGCTGCGCTTCTGGTTGAGCATTTGAAGAACAAGGGTTCCCACAGGCATTGAAGTAATTTTACTCGACTCGGCCCTTGACGTCAGTGGGACCTCGATGGCGGATTGCACAAACCTGGGCTTCCCCTGGGCACTTTGCATCGGTGAAATTGGCCCATTGGTTCTTGAGATATTGAGAGGATATCCCGAGAACCCTCCCCAGTTTCCCCCAGGATTTATCCCTCCTGTATATCCCTCCCCAGCAGCCTGAAGTCATTGGCGTTCCTAAGATTTGCGCCAGGGAAGCAAATGGATTTGGAAGGGGTCAACCTACTCCCGTTTTCAAAAACTCCCCGGTTTTCGACCCATATTTTTGTTCAAACGGGTCCATTTTTACTTTTTAAATATAGTAATTAGTTACCAACTTAATTCTCCTGTGGAGGGGTCCAATCTACCACCATAGTTTCTGAGCCACTGGATTTCAACCCTAACTCTCCCATCTTGTTCGAAGGTTTTTCTTTTTGTATCCCTTCATAAGTCATCTCACACCGCTGTAATTACACCTGTACAAATCACAAAAAATAGTAAAATTTTCCAATTTCAGGCATTCCAGTTAATAAAATCCGGTCGCCAAAACACCAACGCTCATGCGCGTGTTCACCACCCGTCTTGCGCAATCGGCGCATTCGCCCACTTCGTGCGATTCTCAGGTTTCTACTAGGCCACCTACGTTTTGCTAATTGCTGCCTCATTATAGTTTTGTGCCATATTTGACGCATGGAATGTTTTGCATGGGGTTTGCTGAGAAAATTCGATTAATTCAATTCGATGATTAGTTCTCTTCTTCCAACATTTTCTGGTGGTTAAGTACTCCCGACACCCGCTGAACTTTGATGCACCTCATCTCTTTGGTTAGATAAGCTTCCAGATAGGCTACCGAACTGAGGCTACGTGTTTTTTTTTGATCCGTTGCGTTTGTCTTCTTCTACGGATGTGTTTTAGGGTCGAAGCCAATGTTTGTTTGGGGCCAGGCACTTTTTTGATAACCTGTCTCTTTTTTTTAGAATATTGTTGTGTTGTTTGTGCACCGACGATACTTTTGTGGTACGAGCACGTTTTCGAAGACCCCGATGTGTTTCTTCAGTGCCCGGTCTTTCCGTTCACTTTTTAGGATCATGTCGTTTTTAAGGGCCCAGCCGGTTTTTGATACCCCATGCGGTCTCATGGCCCCGGTGTGCTTTGAGGGCTTCCTAATTATTTTGATGGCATCTGGCAATATGTTTGGGGCTCCGGAGCGATTTTCCTGACTCGGTTATTTATTTGTCGAAATCTCTCCTTATTTTGCAGGGCTTGGGCTTGATTTTTGTCGGGTCCCTATTCGATTTTTGTGGCCACGCTGTGCTTTTTTGGGCCATCGACGCCATTTTTTTTAGAACCCTGAGGGGAATTTTTTATGCCCCGACCAATATTCTTTTAGACTACAGACGAGAAATTTAGGTCCCGAGCGCGATACTTGGGGGCTCGGCGCGAGTTCGCGGGGCGAATACCTACCATCTACCTGAGCCCCAGTGCGATTTTGGTGGGCCCCGGCGCAAATTTTCGGGCTCGGTTCGAGTTTTTTTGTGCCCGCTGTATATATTTAGAGACCTACGCGATTGCCGGGTCCCGACGCGAATTTATGGGGCCCAGAGCGATTTTTGGAGACCCCGGTCCGATTCTTGGGAGCCCATTCCTTCAGGAGGGGGAGGGGGCATTTTCCTCTTTGGTACGCTACTGAGGCTGATCAACGATATTTTTTAGCCGATGGCACCCTTCAGACTAAAAATTCCCTTCGAAGAACCTTCCTTCGGGGCATGTTGTGAATTTTCCGGTGCTCGGGTCGTTTCGATGGAGTCCCGTTGTGATTTTTCTGGTGCCATGTTCTATTTTTTGTAAACCTCAGCGCGACATTTTTGGGCCCCGGTACGATTATTCGGGTTTCAGGTACATTTCTTTCGATATCCCAACAAGCTTCTTTTCAAGGGCCGACCCATTTTTTTTTTTTTTTCTTTTTTTTTTGGGGGGGGGACTATGACGCACTTTGTGTGGCCGCAGGGTGACATTTCGGGTAGGCATTGATTTTTTGGGGAAGCCAACTGCGACTTGTGGAGCTCTGGTGCGACTTTTTGGGCTTCAGTGTGATTTGCAAGAGCAACGACGGAACGTTTTTGGGTCTAAGTGCGATTTGTTTGGCCCCGTCGTCATTTGTTTGGATCCCTAGCGCGAGTTTTAGTGGCCTCGAAAGGTTTTTTGTGGTCCAAAACATCTTGGTGGTTTTTGGAGCGATTTTTGGGACTCCAGGGTGATTTTCCATGCCCGGCCTTTTTTTTCGTTGCCCTGGTTTCATTTTTTTTGGGTGGTCCGGATGAAACTTCTGGGGGCCCGGTGCGACCTGCCGAGTCCCTAACGTGATTTTCGGAGGCTCGAGCGCGATATTTTGGTAACCCGGGCTCAACGTGATTTTCAGGGGCTCGGCATATTTTGTTAGGTCCCCGTCGTGAATTTCAATAACTCCTGCACGACTTTTTGGGCCCCCAGCGTGATTTTCAGGGACCTCGGTCCCACGTTTTTTTTAGCCACACGGCGATTTTCAGGGTCTACGACCTGATTTTTTTGGGCTTCCAACGTGATTTTCATGGGCCCAGCCCATCTTTTGGGGGCCACATCGTGATTTTCAAGGACCCGGTACGACTTTTTTTTGGCCCCAGCGTGATTTCTAGGGGCCACGGGCGGACCTTTCGAGGCTCCAGCGTAAGTTTTTGGAGCCCGGCGCAACTTTTCGGGGGCCCAGGTGCGACTTTTTGGAGGCCCCAGCGTATTTTCTGTGGCCCGATCCCACTTTTTGGAGCCCCTAGCATCATTTTTAGTGACCCGGAACGATTTTTTGGGCCCCAATGTTATTTTCAGCGGCGTTGGTGCGATTTTGGGGCCACAGCGTCATTTTCAGGGGCCCCCTCACGATTTTTTTTGTGCTCCAATGTGATTTTTTAGGGAGGGGTCATTTAACCTTCGCCGCCTCGGGGGTCTTTTTCTAACCTCTAAGGTTTTCCTCGGATGCTGAAGAACGGCGCGCGGCAGCGCGCTGAAATTTGGCTTACTTTTCCTAAATCAATTTGGCATGTCGAGTGAAGATTTTGAGGTCAGATCGTCTACGATCACAGAGTTATTGAAGGTCAAGTGAGGTTACCTAGCCGTCGTCACGCTTTAACGGGTGCTAAAATCGAAGATTCTGGCTAAAATAAGCACTTTAATAATATTGGAAATTTACAACAACAAAAAATGGGTGGTCAAACATTTAGGGACCACGGTCGATTTCACCTTCCTTTTGTGATTCCAAATAAGTATTGTTTAAAAAATTCATCAAAATGAACTTCCAAGAGCCAAAAACATGACGTCAGTCATGACCTCATAAACACTTGTGTGCAGTGACATCACTTTTTGAGTGGGAAGTTTTGGGAGTGGTTTCTGGTCCTACTCGTCAAGCGTTTCCCGATGCCGCCTCCTTCGTTTTCATGCGACGCTTAGTTTGGAGATTAGAGGGGTGTTTAATGACCCCCCCCCCCCAGACGGGGTGAGGACCTGACCGGAAAGACGAGGGTTAACGCCCTTGTTCTTTCCAGACAATTCGAAATCTAAGCGAATTAGCGCTTTGCAACTTTCAGTAGCCATCCAGGAATCCATCATACACCTTGTGCCACATTTTTATCAGAGGTAGTCTTCGATAATTCGTTTGACGTCATCAATGAGGCCATGTTTTCTCTTTCGACACTGTATTGGTCATTCTTTAGTCTAGTAGGATAGAGTTGCAACCATGGACATGGGAACTAAGAGGACAGCTATGGAAGCTTCCATACCAATGCCTCTCAATTTTAACATAGTGCCAATGGGCGTTTATTGGAAGGAATGACCTCCTCAAACCCGTTTTCAAAACCAACAATTTGCTGATTCCAAACGCATGGCTACATGTTTTTGTACCCACATATGGCTCAGAGGAAGAAAGGTGCCCGCATGCCGAAAGGCGCCCATCGTCTCCTTTTGGCACTGAACCACGTGCCATCACCTGCACTACATGGTATTAACATATTGCACCCATGACGGCGGCGATAATGCTGCTAATTAACGCGGGTCACTCTACGCCGCTGCACGTGCAGACTCAGAGTGCTGATTCGATACAGTTCAGTTCAGTTGAACATCGTGCCCGATATTACTAGCAGTACCTATGTCACGCCAGCCGCCGACTTGGGGGCTGGTCACTGCGTGCCGTGCTTCAATCTCATATTCAGTTGGGACGTGCCTTCCGGGCCGTGGAGGGCCGTCCCTAACGTGCGACGATTGTATTGTGGCCGATGAGGTTAAAGACAATGAGGTGCCGCTGTGCGATATGACGCTGGTGCCGCGATGTGATGTGATGCTGGTGCCGCCATGTGATGTGATGCTGGTTCCGCCGTATGATGTGACCCTGATGCCGCCGTATGATGTGACGCTGGTGCCGCCGTATGATGTGACCCTGGTGCCGCCCTGTGATGTGACGCTGGTGCCGCCGTGTGATGTGACGCTGGTGCTGCCGTATGATGTGACCCTGGTGCCGCCCTGTGATGTGACGCTGGTGCCGCCGTGTGGCACGGTGTGCTGTGGTGCTGGTACATACCGCGGAGCATGGTGTGGTGTCGGCGCTGCAGCGTGGTGCTGGTGCCGCAGACACGCTGGTGCCCTCCTGCCGTCTGGCGGTGACGCTGCTCTGCTCGCTGGGCTGCGTCGTCGGCATGTGCAGTCGTATGCAGACCAGCTTCGCCGTGATCTGCATGGTGCGCCAGCCGACGCCGGTCGACAACGACACCTTCGCCGTCGGCCACCCCACGCGCGTCCAGGTGAGGGACCGCCGCGTCGCCCCCCCCCCTCCCCTCTCCCCCCCCCCCCAGATCATCGCACGGTGTGACATGGCGTGTTGTGTGGACAGAAGTTATGAAGGATGTCTTATTTGGACGACTTTTTCAGTCACCCAGATTATTTCGTGGGCTCGCTTGCATGCAGCTTGTTCTCAGCTGGCTTGCACCCACGCATGCACCCACGCATGCATTCTGTCAGTACATTCTGAGCTCTATTTTGGCATAATATTGGTGAATGCGCGCTATTTCTTGTGTCCCTTCTAGTTGTCAGATGTTTTTTGCTCTTCATGTGAAGGACGTAGGATCGTCCGAAATATTACGAGGGGTGGAAAGCAATAATTTTTTTCAGTCGATTTTTGTCATGCATTGTTCATAGACATGGCTGGAGATCCCGGGTGGGTCGGGGGTTCGGACCCCCTTGATTTTGTACCCCTACAATGTTGATTTGTAATTTTCCCTTTTAAATCTGGTAATATATCCTGAGGATAAGGACTTATACTCCCCCCCCGTGGATTAGTGACAGATCTCCAGCCTTGCCGATAGTTTCCCAAAATTGGGTCCATAACCCCACGCTCCCCAACACAAAGAACATTTCTAGGCGTATATAGAAATATCACACTTCCGCTCGTACTTAAGTTATGTCATCAGTTCTGCTTTTGTCTGTATTTGTCTTCCTTTTTCTGTTAAGATGGGACTAACTTACCACCACAAACGGAAATAAACAACTCGAACACACCGATTCACTTCAGACCAACTGCGATCGAGGTTGGTATTGCTAGAACTGTGTGCATGAATTATGTGAATAATTGGAACTCCGTTTCATTTCCCTGAGCCATGCCCAAAGTGCATAGCCTGATCATTTCCAACCTAATCATACAATCGTTGCCCTCTTTCCCTATCAAGGGTAGCATTTGCTGCGGAGTGCACCTCTCGCTGCTGCACACCGGCTGTTGCCGTCTGGGTAGCCCTTATATCCCTCGTAAGTACACCTGTACGTTAAAAACCACAACATTTTTTCTTCGCATGTGGATGTGTCAAAGCAAATGTTTTGTATTGGGTTTTCACTCTTCACTTAGCTTACGCTTGATGGTGTACGAACGCGATGGGGTATACGAGATTGTTGCCTACATATATGGGTGCGCACAGCAAAAAGAAGCGAAGTCGTAGTGTAGGCCCAAATCGTTCCGGTGTAATCCCATTTTAAGCGCCAAGGGTAATTAGGCATTATGTGACAAACCACTTATGAAGACGTTCACTTCGAAACGTAAACGTTACGGATAGATAGAAGGTATTTATCTGGGGCTTACATGCAGTGTTAAAATAATGTTTTTTTCGTTAGGTGTGCGATGTCGAAACGAGCACAGTACGATGTCGAAATTTGCCGTGGAATTAGTGTCATTTCAAATGCTTTTGATGTCTTTCAGACTCAATTGAACCAATGGCGTACTTATGACTGTACCGTCATCAGTTGTTTTGAGATTCATAATTTATGAATAGCTATATTCGGGATAGCGCGAGACAAAAATGTGCTATACGCTGGTACTGTATGCCATATTCCATCATGGATAATCCCTTTACCTGAAATTGCGTTGCGAAAAGTTCGTGTATCACCATCCCTTATCGAGAGCATGATCATGATACTTATAAACGAGGTACTGTTAGAAAGGAGACTCCATACTTCAAGACTTCATAAGCACGCGTCAAGAATCAGGATGCCGATGCTTCCTGGAGAAGGATGTCGATTGAGTGTTCAGAAAGTGGTATTTTCCACTCTATTTCACGAATAATTTATCACTGCTTACATGTCACGACGAGTTACTTAATATGTAGCATGGCTTTACTGTACACATTCTTAGTTTTCACGCTTTACTTAGCGTTCTGTTTAGTGGTATAGATGTTAATGCGACGGGTTACTCGCGGTATGTTCGCACATATCTTGGTGTGGGCTATCCGTGCAGAAAAAATAAGCGATAATATAGGGCCTCCCAAGTCGTTCTCGTAAGGTCCCATGTTAAACTCGATGGGAAGCCACTGAAGGTGATAAAAAAAAACATTTAAATAGACGCCTATCTCGAAAAGTAAAAGATGCTGACACTTGCCGGAGCATATCGTGGAACAAGTTGGAGAGGCGATGATATGAGGCACCACTTGAAATGGTTATCTTGGTAAATTAACGTTGTGTTTTTTTCCTCTAGGTTGGTCTTAAAGCTCTGAGCGTCAAAGTACTACATGCGATGGAGGTGCGGAAGTGAAAGTGGAGTCCTTGAGTCAAACACCCTATCATGTAGGGAGGTTTCAGTGATTCGAGGGGTCCCATATATGAGTTGAGCGTGGGCAGTCTTGACATTTGTCTGAAATGGCTGGATTTCCTCAAACTCAGGAAGAAAACCAATTTGTTCAACTACAAACAATTTAATTATCTCGAACTATTTGCTCCTGAAAAATGTCGCGCTGTACCGCTGCTTGTTACAGTGCTACACATAGTGGTACCCAGTGGTACCCAGTGGTATCCAGTGGTATCCAGTGGTACCCAGTTGTACCCAGTTGTACCCAGCGGTACCTGAGGATACTCAGCAGTACCAAAATACGCGCCTCTTACTCGAGCCAATCAGATGGTATTTACATTTAAGAGTTTATAAGCGAGGGCGTAATTCTGGTGAGCACTCATTGGGGTGTGTTACATGCGGACATTGCTAAGAGGAATAGCAGTGCGAAAGAAGTACTAACGTCAGGTGTTTAAAAGCGTCGAAGCGTTTTTCTTGTAGCTTGGACACAAAATGCGTTCTGTCTTACCATAACCTTTGCACCAATAGTTCATTTTAAGCAACCGAGAACCGTGCGTTGCAAGAGTATCGTTGGCAGTTCCATCGACTAATGTATCAAGGGCGGTGAGGTAACTCTAACTCGCTCTTTCCGCTTAGCACTGCAGTCCAAGCAAGGTGAATTTGGTCAAACTCGTTGTTTGCCATAAGGCTCGTTGAAGGCCATTTGCATAATTATCAAGGCCCCACGTACTCTTTAGAGTAATGCCACTCACAGTTGTGGGTTTAGCTATCCTTTGCTAGAGAGGTTTCTAAGTGCGACCTGGCCTTTTCCCAGTGTTAGCTGGTTCGCATACGCAAGGGGTTCAACAGCGTTGTTGGTGGTTGTGGCTTCACGACGCACTCAGCAGCTGAGGCTCTATGGCGTCACCTGCCTCTCACCCTGGCAGGAAGGGCAGGCACCGCAGATAATCGAATCCCGCGTCTCTGGCATGCCAGATTCAATAATATATTATAGGAGATTGCTCTTCTGACTGGTGATGTCCCGTCCATACCCCGCCCCGCGACAACTACTCCGAAAGTGAAACTACCGATGTTGACCTCTTTCGAGAGGGCTTACGGAAAAAAACGACGACTGTTTGACACGCAACGACCTCCCCAATAGTTGTCATCAAAAGTTCGTGCGACAAAGTCCTTTTCGGCACCGTGACGGTCAGCCACCCGACAGCACGCCTGCTCCAGCCGTCCTCCCAACTCTGCCGTCACCAGCCACACGCCCCTAGTACCCCGAGCCTCCAGGCCCTCTGAGTCTCTGAGCCGGACGAGGCTCTGGCCCGACGGGTCGCCTCAGGCGGCCACTATCCTCCACTTGTGGAATGCACTCTCGTGAATGACCAATCGGGGCGCACTGCGTGACGCGACCATGTTTGGCCGCCAGCCAAGGGCGGGCCGCGAGTGCCCCGCTGCATGTGGTCCGGGAAATGGTGCCCGATAATTGGTGCCCTCACCACCCCTTGGCCACCCAGACCAGTGGTGCACAGCACCGGCACGACGCCAGAGGGCGGCGGGCGCAAGGTGACCGAGGTCGCTCGTGCGCTGCAGCCGAACAATAGCCGTCCCCGACAACCGCTGACGGGGACGGGTCGAGACTGGCGACGCTATCGATGCGCTGTCGGCCGCCGGAGGCCCGACTGGCGATGCATGGTGCTCAACACGAACGGAGCCGTGATTTTGGATGGAATTGGGAACTTAGTTCCGGCATCCAGCCTGGCTAAGCTTCAGTAAATTTGAGGAACACGTGCCACACGGCTCCCAGGGTGGGGTCACCGATCTAAGTCGTAAAATTAGATCTATGCATGCAAGTTATGAGCTTGTATCACACTTGTACTGCAATACTCAGTCCGAGTATTGTAAGTATTGCGTGTCCGATAATATTGTTTGGCACTTGGCAACCACACGTCTCAGAATATTTGCGATCAGACACACTATCGTTCGTGGTGTCAGGACTCTGATGAACACTGATTTCGCTTTAATGCGACTGATCAGAAATGGTGTTGATGTCTCGCCCAAGTAATCTCGCTGTCACGCTCTGTACATTGCGACGGAAACAACGCTACGTTACAGCCGCTCGTTGAACAGTGTAGCGGTGTGCTTCCTGGTCATTGAGGGTCTTCTCAGTAGTGCATCATATACACAGACACCGAAAGGCTTGCCACCGGCAGGTCGAACTTGGTGCTGTCTTCATGGATTCCAGCAGCCCGAAATGCACAGTCCGTCTGCGTCTGCTAGAGGTCTGTCTTCTCCGGAGAAAGGAGACAGCTGTGATAGCCTAAACGCGGCCAGCTGCTGGCTTGGAAATGCAGGCGTCAGGGCAGATGCAGGGGGTGGGAACTGGGGACGTGTGTCTCTCTCCCATGGAAGGTGGTCGCTCCTCCGGCTGGGAAAAGGCGCCCATCCGGGAAGGCTCGAGTGAACACCTCATGATTGTTTAGTTGGAAGCGCCCCTCCGAGAGAAAGAGGCACCCTTTCAGTGTGCTCGAATGGACAGCCTCGAATATTTCGGCCAGAGGCTCCCCTCTGAAGGAAAAGACACCGTTCCAGGCAGGAGCGGGTTCATAAATTGTCATGAGGAGAACTTGGTCTCTGGAGGGGCCCCTCTAGATGAAAAATTTGGGGAGTGGGTGCACACGGGCCTTCCCGGAGGGGCGCCTTTACCTTCAAAGGTGCGCCTCTGGCTGGAAAATTCGAGGAGTTTACTCAAACACACTGAGTGGGGACCTTTTTATTCCATGGAACGCCTCTGGCTGAATAATTAAATGGGGATGCACTCGACCACATCGAAAGGGCGCCTTTTCTTCTGAGAGAAAAAATAGATGGGGATGCACTCGAGCTTTCCCGGAGTAGAGCCATTTCCCGGCCAAATGGGCGCCAAATCCATGAGAGCACATGTTTTCAGTGCCACCCCTGTATCCGCCCCTGCCTCCAAGTATTTTCGCAGTGTCGCTCCTCCGAAGAAATGGCACGCCTTCAGACAAGTGCCTCCATGACAATTCATGAATCCTCCCCTGGCAGGAGTCTCCGGCACTGGCAGGGCCGCCGCGCTTCGTACGTTAAAATGTTGAATTTTTTAAATCACCATTTGTGTACATCCTCGTCCTTTTCCCGGAGCTACAACATGGTGTCTGACCATCACCCGATGCCCAATCTTCATAGTGGTGAATACTTATTTTCCGATATACGAGAATTTTGACTGCATGTCTGATGAAACACATTCTTTATATTACCTTTGACTTGTGCTAAACGCCTACGTTGCCTATTTCGCAGGCCCGTACCTACTTGGGGAGTGGCGACGCATACGTATTTTACCATACAAGACATTTAGGACATAGAAAACGGAGAGACATCAGACATGGACATTTCTTAGAACAGCTACAGAGAACCCACTTGGTCTTGCCTGCTTGAAGTTTGAGGACATGCTTGAACTCGGCCTCTTTTCAGGTAATGTTGGTATTAATAATGTTGCGGAGAGCTGTACTGGACATTGTCGAATTAAAGACGATTATAAATAGTATCCAAATGTTCATATTAAGTAAAGTAGGATCATAAATCGGTGTAATATATTCTTCGGAGACAGAATAAATACACAGAATTTTACGCACATCATTTTAAGCACATGCTATTTATATATATATATATATATATATATATATATATATATATATATACATATATGTATATATATATATATATATATATATATATACATATATATTTATATATGTATAATATATGTATTTATGTATAATATATATATATATATATATATATATATATATATATATATATATATATATATATATATATATATATATATATATCAGGCCGTCTACCAATATTGACGAAATCATCATCTAAGTCCCAGTATCGACCATCTTAAAGTCCAATATAGCATTCTAACAATATTTAAATTTAATATTTAGTTCAATTAAATCTGAATTGAACATTAAAATATGTAAAATAGTAAAATATGGAATTTAAATTCCATACTTAAATTCCAACATTCCAACATGCTATGCTATGTTGGAATTTAAATATGGTCGATACTGGGACATAGATGATGATTTCGTCAATATTGGTAGATAGCCTGATATATATCGCATGCAGTGGCGTCGCCACGAAATTCTTCCAGGTGGGCAATGTTGATAGGGGGCCTCCTGCTCCCCGAAAAGGGGCCTCCATTGTGTTAGGGCCTCCTCTTGCTTTTTAGGCTCTTAGTATAGTTCCCGAATGGGAACATGATTTTATATTGATGTCTTGTTTGTTCTTGGCATGGTATATAGTTTACGCAAAGCGCAATAGAATCTTTTTTTTCGCTGAGAACCGAGCCATACCAGGGTATAAATAAGCAAATGTAGATAAATACGTCAGTGCCAAAACAAACCAATATCTTTATGCTTTATCGACGAGAAGAATCTTCCCGCTGGCCTCTAGATTGTAGCGAGCTGGTGGGGCTCGTGCTGAGCATATCTTAAAGATATCTCCCGTTGATCAACCCACTTCTTTGTTCACCAAGTTTAACTGAATATAGCTAGGTACATCACTACTGTTAGTCATTCCCATCAGCTTGATCTCATAAACAAACTTAAGCGATCATTTCTCGGTCCCAGGACAACAATTTCGCGAAGGTGACAACGAGAAGTGGATTGAATTGGTTTTCTGATCGTTATCTTAGGGATTTATTAATTTTTTTTCATAACATTTGGTGCTGGCTGCAAGACACTTGGCACGTAAGCTAAAATAATAAATACTCCGCGAATAAATTCACGGCAAGAACAAGCATTGAACAACCATGCATCAATGGCAATGCAACAATGTAACAATGACAATGCATAAATAATGCAAAACCTTCGAATTCCACGCCGTCACGCCCATGGTTATCGCTGTGCTGTACCATTTTGTAAATTATGTCGTTGAGAAGGTACTGAAGCTGGGAAGCTCTAATCATGCAGGCTGTAATCACAGAAGACAACTTTGTAGGAAGAAAATACATTTTAAAACATCATTCCTCCCATTTAATATGGGGCATCGGTGTTGTTTTGTATGCTTGTGAGGGGAATTTACCCCCGCAATGTTGGCTTTGCTCCATGGGCGTAAGTTCTGAAAATTATTGAGAGACCAGTGACGCACCCATATTTGCGTCAAGGGGAGGGGGCAAACGTATTTGGAGGGGTTTCAACTACTGAATAAAGTCTTCCGATTTCGACCACTATTTTGTCAAAGGGGAACTTTTTAAATAAAATAATTAGTGATCAACTGAATTATCCTGTGGAGGGGCCTAATCTACCACTATCGTTTCTGATTCGTCGGATTTCAATCCTAGCTCCCACAACCTGTTCAAATGTATTCTTTTGGTATTCCTTGATAAGTCACCTCGCACTGCTGAAATTACACCTGCACAAATCATTTTAAAATGTAAAATTTTCCAATTTCAGACATTCCAGTTCATAGTGCCCGGTCGCCACGACGCCAACGTTAGTGCACGTGCACACCCATCTTGCGCATTCGGCGCATTCGCCACACTTCGTGCGATGCTACGGATTCTGCTGGGCCTCCTACGCTTTGTTGATTGCTGCCACATGATAGACTTACGCCATATCTGACGGGATAAAATGATTCATATGGGCGTTCGCTGCGAAAATTAGATTACTTAAATTCGATCATTAGTTCCATTCTTACCATATTTTATGGTGAAGACATGCGGATACCCGCTGAGCTTTGATGCACCTCATATCTTTGATTAAACATGCTTTCAGGTTGGCTACCGAACCGAAGCCCTGCCTGAGTACTTCTTTGGACCCGTTTCGTATTTCTTCGTCTACGGATGCGTCCTAAGGCTCCAATTCATTTTTGTTAGAGGCCCAACGCATTTTCGAAACCCCTGCTCGTTTTAGGGTTTTGTTGCTTTTTTGCGCACCGAATATTTTTTTTTTAGTTGTCGGGGCGCTTTCAAAGATCTTGATGTGTTTACTTAGTGCCCGGTATTTTTGTTCGTTTTGGGATCATGTTGCTTTTTGCGGCCCCAGCCTCTTTTCATGCCCTTGTGCGGTCATATGGCCCCTGTGTGCCTTGAGAGCTTCCGGTGTTTTTGTTTTTTGTTTTTTTTAGTGTTCCAGGTATATATAGTTATGGCTACAACGCATGTTTTCGGACCCTGCCGCTTTTTACGAGACTGCGCTTTGAAGAGCCAGTCGCATTTTCGGTTCCCGTTGTGCTCTTAGGGTCCCGCTGTGTTTATTTGGGGCTTCTGGCGCACATTTGTGGGGCCCCAGTACGATTTTGAGTCTTCGGTGCGATTTTTATGGGTCCCAGCGCGACTTATCGCGCCCAGGCGCGTGGTTCCAGGACCCAACGCCAGTTATCTGGGCTCAACGCGATTTTTGTGGATCTCTTCTGAATTTTCTTTAACTTCCGAATCCCGCCCTGATTTTTCGAGTCCCTGGTGCCATGTTTTTGTATATCACCTCGATTTTCTTCGAGCTCCGGTATGTTTTTCGATGCCGTACGCGATTTGTCAAGGCATCTGATGACATGTTCGGTGCTCCAGAACCATTGTCCTGACCCGGACTTTTTTGCAATCCCTCCTGATTTTGGAGGGCTCAGGCTTTATTCTTCGGATACCGATGGGACTTTGGGGTTCCCACGGTGCCTATGTGGGGCCATAGACGCCAATTGTTGGCAGCCCCGACGTTAATTTTTGATGCCCAGACCAAATTTTTGGTACTACCGATGGGTCAGAGCGCGAAATTTTTGGTACTACCGAATTGTGGGTCCGGGCGCGAAATTTTGTGGGACCGGTTTGAGTTTGCGGGGCGCGTTGTACTTAGCTGTGACCCCAACGCGATCTTGGTAGTTCCTGTTGCAGATTTTCGTGCCTCGGAGCGAGTTTTCTGGGGCCCGACGTATTTACTTTGAGCCCCTACGCGAATTCTGGTGGACAGACGCGAATTTTTGTGGTCCCAGCGCGACTTTTGGGGGCCTCGGCTCGATTCTTGGGAGCATATCCCTCTTAGGAGGGAGGGGCCATTTGCCCCTTTGATATGTCACTGCGGCCACCGAAGGAGTTCTATTTTTATATAGGTCCTTACGTGATATTTTTGGGTCCTGGTACGATTCTTCGGTCTCCAGGTGCGATTTTTTTCGGTGCCCTGACACGTTTTTTTCCAGTGCCCAACGGGTTTTGCGGGGACTTTGACCCGATTTTTTTGGGCGCAGAGTGACATTCCGGTTGATAATTGATTTTGGGGGCAGCAGCAACCTTTGGGGTCCAGGCGCGACTTTTTGGTCCCCAGTGAGATTTTCGAAGGTTGCGACGCGACTTTTTTAGTCCAATGTAATCTTTTGTGTCCCGACGTCATTTGCTTGGATCCCTAGCGCGAGTTTTAGCGACCTCGACACTTTGTGGGTGTCCAATACGTTTTGGATGCTTTTGGTGTCATTGGTGGGGCCACAAAGTGATTATCCATGTCCGGATTGTTTTTCGTTGCCCCGGCTTCATTTGTGTCTAAATGATACTGTTGGGGAACGGTACGACTTATCGTGCCCCTAGCGTGATTTTCATGATCGGGGCGTGCATTTTTGGTACCCATAGGCTCAGCGAGATTTTCAGGGGCCCCGGACGGATCTTTTTGGGACCATGTCGTGATTTTCAAGTACCCCGGCACGACTCCTGCCATTTCAGATGCTTCTAGCAAGTTATAGACCTCCTCTCGCGTCTTAGGGGTCTCGTCTCATTTCCTGGAGCTTCTTTACCGGTTTTGGACGTCTTCTCGTCCGTCCTACCCTCCTCCATATTCAATGGTCCTCCTCTCCCGTTTTGGAGGACCTCCTCCCACACCCTGGGGCCCCTTTAACATGGCATGGGACTTCCTCTCATGTTCCAGGGGCATCCTCTGCCAAATTAGGGGCCTCCTGCCACGCCTCGTGGGCCTCCTCCTTTGTCCTCGCAAAGCTTACCCGTCTTGAGGGGATCTTCAATTTTGGAAACCTC
The DNA here is from genome assembly GCA_034440615.1 of Ashinkailepas kermadecensis. Taxonomy (NCBI): domain Eukaryota; kingdom Metazoa; phylum Arthropoda; class Thecostraca; family Neolepadidae; genus Ashinkailepas; species Ashinkailepas kermadecensis. The sequence goes on along the minus strand of JAOTOM010001760.1, from coordinate 37,146 downwards.
GCCTCCTTCCATACCTGCTACCTACCACTCCCATTTTAAGGGCCTTCTCTCATTTCCTGGGAATTCCTTCCGGTCGTCGGGGCCTCATTCGGCCCTGGAGACCTCCTACTCCATCTCGAGGGACTCCTCTCGAGTCCGGCAGGGGCCTCCTTTTTCTTTTTGAGGCTTTCTTTTTTAAATTAGGGGCCTCCTCTTACGTCTTCGGGGCCTCCTGTTCCGCGTTTTGATTCTATCTTTTCCCATTTTAAGGTTGGCCTCTTATCTCCTGGTGGACTCCTGTTCTCTCTTAGGTGGCTCCTCTTCCAAATTACACGCAACCTTTCCTATCTCTGTTACCTTGTCATTTCCTGGGGACCTTCTTACCCGTCTTGAAGCCTTCTTTCTCGCCTGGGAGCCATCCCTCTTATCTAATGGCCATTCTCTCCTATTTTAGGGGCTTCCTCGTGCATCATAGGGTCTCTTTCCAATCTTATATCATCCTCTTCCGAATTAGGTGCTTCCTGCCACTTTTCTGGATTATCCTTTTCTATCTTGGTGGAACCTTACCCGTTTCGGGGACTGCTTTTACGTCTCCGAAACCTCATCTCATATGCACTGGCTTTCTCTTCCGTCTTAGGGCCTTCTCTCATTTTCTGAGGTCTCCCTTCCCGTATTGGGGCCTCCTTTGCAATCCTGGGGCCTCCTTTGCAATCCTGAGGGCCTCCTTTGCAATCCTGGGGGCCTCCTTTGTAATCCTTGGGGCCTCCTTTGCAATCATGGGGGTCTCCTTTGCAATCCTGGGGCCTCTTTTGCAATCCTGGGGGCCTCCTTTACAATCCTGTGGGCTTCCTTCGCAATCCTGAGGGCCTCCTTTGCAATCCTAGGGGCCTCCTGTGCAATCCTGGGGCCTCCTTTGCAATCCTGGAGGCCTCCTTTTGCAATCATGTGGGTCTCCTTTGCAATCCTGGAGTCCTCCTTTGTAATCCTGGGAGTCTCCTTTGCAATCCTGGTGCCTCCTTTGCAATCCTGGAGTCCTCCTTTGTAATCATGGGGCCTCCTTTGCAATCCTGAGGCCTCCTTTGCAATCCTGGTGTCCTCCTTTGCAATCCTGAGGGCCTCCTTTGCAATCCTGGAGCCCTCCTTTGTAATCATGGGGCCTCCTTTGCAATCCTGGGCATCCTTTGCAATCCGGGGGCTCCTTTGCAATCCTGGGGCCTCCTTTGCAATCCTGGGGGCCTCCTTTTCAATCCTGGGGGACTCCTTTCTAATCCTGGGGGCCTCCTTTGTAATCCTGGAGGCCTCATTTGCAATCCTGGGGGCCTCCTTTGCAATTCTGGGGGCCTCATTTTCAATCCAGGGGGCCTCCTTTGTAATCATGGAGGCCTCCTTTGCAATCCTGGGGCCTCCTTTGCAATCCTGGTGTTCTCCTTTGCAATCCTCAGGGCCTCCTTTGCAATCCTGGAGTCCTCCTTTGTAATCATGGGGGCCTCCTTTGCAATCCTGGGGCATCCTTTGCAATCCGGGGGCTCCTTTGCAATCCTGGGGCCTCCTTTGCAATCCTGGGGGCCTCCTTTTCAATCCTGGGGGACTCCTTTCTAATCCTGGGGGGACTCCTTTGTAATCCTGGAGGCCTCATTTGCAATCCTGGGGGCCTCCTTTGCAATTCTGGGGGCCTCATTTTCAATCCAGGGGGCCTCCTTTGTAATCATGGAGGCCTCCTTTGCAATCCTGGGGCCTCCTTTGCAATCCTGGTGTTCTCCTTTGCAATCCTGAGGGCCTCCTTTGCAATCCTGGAGTCCTCCTTTGTAATCATGGGGGCCTCCTTTGCAATCCTGGGGCATCCTTTGCAATCCGGGGGCTCCTTTGCAATCCTGGGGCCTCCTTTGCAATCCTGGGGGCCTCCTTTTCAATCCTGGGGGACTCCTTTGTAATCCTGGGGGCCTCCTTTGTAATCCTGGAGGCCTCCTTTGCAATCCTGGGGGCCTCCTTTGCAATCCTGGGGGCCTCCTTTTCAATCCTGGGGGCCTCCTTTGTAATCCTGGAGGCCTCCTTTGCAATCCTGGGGGCCTCCTTTGCAATCCTGGGGGCCTCCTTTGTAATCCTGGAGGCCTCCTTTGCAATCGTGAGGGCCTCCTTTGCATTCCTGGGGGTCTCCTTTGCAATCCTGGAGTCCTTCTTTGCAAACCTGGGGGCCTCCTTTGCAATCCTGGGGGCCTCCTTTGCAATCCTGTGGGCCTCCTTTGTAATCCTGGAGGTCTCCTTTGCAATCCTGGAGTCCTCCTTTGCAAACCTGGGGGCCTCCTTTGCAATCCTAGGGGCCTCCTTTGCAATCCTGGGGGCCTCCTTTTCAATCCAGGGGGCCATCTTTGTAATCATGGAGGCCTCCTTTGCAATCCCGGGGGCCTCCTTTTCAATCCAGGGGGCCTCCTTTGTAATCCTGGCGGCATCCTTTGCATTCCTGGGGGCCTCCGTGCCAATTGTTCGCACTCTCGTGATTTCTGGGGCTTCCTATCCTCTCCTAGGTGACTCCTTCTTCAAATTAGGGGCCTCCTCTCGTGTCTCGTCGGCATCATTGCTCACTTTTTTCCTGTGCATTTCCGGATAGGGGCCTCCTCAAATTTCAGGGGGGGGGGGCGGCGCCCCCCCTGTTTGACGGCAGTGGGGCGACTGCCCCCGCTGCCCCCCCGGTGGCGACGCCCTTGATCGCATGTGCGTAAAATGTCTGTGTATTTATTCTGTCTCCGAAGAAGGGCTATGCCCGAAATATATTAGACCGATTTGTGATCCTATTTTACTTAATATGAGCATTTGGTTACTTTTTATAATCGTCTTTGATGTTGGTATTATATGAACTGACGTGAAAATGGTGCATTTCGTAAGTTTAACTGGCAACTGCAATTGATAAGAATATTGTCATCCTTTTCACCATAAACGTAAACGATAACGTAACAAAAAACAGGATAGGTGAGCCGATTCAGCTCTCCTCCGGTGTGCGTGTTAAACAGCAACATTTTATACCTACATCAATCCTGTAGCACTTTGCGCCCCCCCCCCCCAACAATTTTTATTAAACAACACCTATGATCATTGGTGAACATAAATATTAGAACACACTACAAACAAATCAGTGACGGTGTTCATTGTGCTGCTTAGGTGTACACTGTGCATGTAGCTTTACACTCTTAATGACTGACACTTGAAATGCTCATTTTTGCTATCATTACTGTGCTGGTACCTCCACCAGCATTACAACCCTTGTTAATGTAAATTAGGCGCACCCAATCCACCCATAGAATGACAAATACCAGCTATGTCGAGGGCAGAAATAAGCAGCATGACTGCTCAGCACGCGTGGCAAGACCGGGTATGTGACCCAGGCGGGCGGGCCGCTGTGCTTAGTGTCGGCCATAAAGAGCGGCGATGACTTCGCCTGTGTGTATTCGATCCGCGATAGCGTGCACTAATCAGCGGTGCCAAGGGCTAATAAAAACAACATCGCTTAGTTCGTCACGAGACAGGCAAGCGCTGCTCCACCCGAATACTTGATGTTCATTTGCTGTTGCAATGCATCGCATACGAAAGAGGGCCGGCCAACAGCACTAATACGTAATTTAGTGCGGGAAATGGTGGAAACAAGGGACGAATGCGACTATGTATGTACCTACCGACAAACATTTGTGTAAAACACACAGACGAATGCGACTATGTATGTACCTACCGACAAACATTTGTGTAAAACACACAGACGAATGAGTGCCATTTTGCCATTTATATATATATATATATATATATATATATATATATATATATATATATATATATATATATATATGTATATATTTATGTGTGTATACGTATGTTCTTCCTGTAGCAGATGTCATACTCGCCATTTAAAATTATACGCCACTACTATTTATTTAATTTTCACCCATGCGTCATCCAACGTCATTATCCGCCGAAATGCAGGTCCTTCGAATGTGAGGAAGATTTCAGTCTAGTTGGCTGACACCGTTAGTGAATATGTTTTCCGCTGGTTTAATGAGGTCTGGATTTTACTTCGTGCGTTACCGAAACAGTTAACGCCGATTTTGGCTCGAACAGTTTAATGTTAAATTTAACCTACATGGTTGTAAACATACTTTTAGGATGTCATATTATACAATGCTCTGTAGCGGATGCAGGGGTCATTTTCGTCCCTTTTTAGCACGAACGATGTTGTTTCGACTGCAGGCATACATCACATTCCGCACGTGACAAAATACACGACTTCCTCTTTCATTCGAACGTTGACCTTTCTAGCCTGGACTCGAACTGCTCGACGACTCAAATGGATCGTTGTGAGAACGAAACGTGGGCATCGAACTATTATTGACGTGTTCAATCCCCACACTACCTGCTCCATGTTGCGATGACTGTGGGTTCTCGAGATCCTAATACTTCACAGCCTTGTAATGCTATCAGTGATCTCCGAGTCAACAAATATTACGTTTCCCCAATAAAACTCGTTGCAAAGATACGAGAACCGCAAAATGTTCCCCTTCCCCATCCCCATCCCCATTGACCCATGTTTCAACCTCTACATGAGTATCGCAGTAACAACAAGGCTAATTCATTTCCAGCGGTTTGAACTGATCCAAAAATATGCGCTGCAAGCAATTTCGACACCACGAAACTCACGAAGACGAACACCAGCTTTGTACCAACGCCAGGCTTTTACCTGTAATGGAGTCCACACACTTTTAGAACGCAACCTCACCAACTCAACAACATTTTGCACGATGTAGCCTGAACTATAATTATCCTTCTACACCCATGGGTACGTGCGTACCCATGCGTGAGCAATGCGTGCGCATGCACGCGTGCGTACCCATGCGTGCGTGGTACGTGCTAGCGTGAGGAATCTGACGGACCATTATTGCAATACTTTCATCAGAATACGAAAAAAGGCTATAACATAAGCAATAAGATGAACAGCCCCGGTAGCTCAGTTTGTTAGAGCGCTGGTCTGCACTCGTCTCCCACGTCCTGGCAAGGCGGGTTCGAGTCGCTTCGCGCGCTCGCATTTAGCCCCCGGCTGGGAGGGTCAGTTGGCAGCTGGCCCGATAAGGCCGGGGAGGAGCTACCGGGTGGCGTGTACCGGCATTAACGGCACGTTCAACTTTCGGTCAAAATTCTGCCGTTGAACTGGAATTAATGGATCGGGTGGTCGGGCCAGGGTTCACGCAACAAGCTCTGCTTAGCAATAGGATCCTGGTTCATAAAGCCACCCCAGCAAGAACTTGGATTAAATTTATTTAAAAAAAAAAAAAAAAAAAAAACATAAGCAAAGCACAAATATCGACATAAAACCCGACCAACATAAAAGCATAGACAAAGCATAAAGCCCGGTCCAGTATCATCAATGTTAATCCATTTTAAAACTACCATGCGGGATTCACGAAGGCTTGGTGAGCTCCAGGAAAAGTCAACATGAAAAAGTAAAAGCGGAAAAAAGTCAAAAGGACACGAAGTCAAATGGTAAACATTCAACATGATCGTGCTACCGCATGAGCCGAGGTCAGGTAGAGACATCTGAATCTCATGCATGGTAGACGGTAGTGGACAACCCAAATTGTCGGTGCCGCCCAATACAAACAGCAAGGCCAGTCCAAGCCCACACCATTATTTCCTGGCAAGAAGACGCCTGTTCTTTCCAAAGCACCAGTTCCAAGTACGCGTTTGACTTTTCGAAGATTGAAACCCCACAACTTAATCAGAAAGGCACAGCATGGAACCCCGGACAGGAATTTACAACCGCACTGACGCTGTCAAGCGTCCAGTTGTTGCCGACAGAGGCGCTGCCGTCGCAATCGCGCCGCACGCGCCAGCGACGCAGTCGGGCCGCGATGTGGGTGGCAGCGGCTGTGGTGGCGGCGCTGAGCCTGCTCGTCACCGCCGCCGCCGCCGCCGATGCGGTGCCCCTCGCCCACCAGCTGGCGACCATCGTGACGTCGCTGACGCGTCACCGCGACACGGTCATCGTGAGCGGCTGCGATGACGTCGGTGCTGGCGGCGGCGGCGGCGGCGCGCTGCCGGCCGTCCACGCTGCCGCCCGCTCCGTGCGGACCGTGTGTGTGGACACCGGGCCGCCGCCGCCACCGCGTCATGCCACCTCCGCCGCCGTGTGCCTGTTCTGGCTAGCCGAGGCGCACTGGCGACGCCGCCAGCTGACTCGGCCCGCCGCCTACCTCAGCGACCGCGGCCTCAGCTGCCAGCGAGCGGCCGTCATCGAGCGCGACAAGAACGTGAGCGACTCCTTCAGCTGGCGGCTGCTGGACTTCCGTCGGCCCGGCGCCGTTTCGGCCGTGATGGTGCCCGCAGGCCGACAGGGCGCCGTTCGAGTCTACGCGCACCGCGTGGACTGCGTGACGGGCACTGCCCGTGACCCGCAGCTCATCAGCGACGGCCGGTGGTCCTCCACAGCGGACCTGCTGCCGTCCAGCGTCGCCAGCCTGCGGGGCCGCCATCTGCGCGTGGCCACCACTGCCGCCGCCGGCACCCTGTTCGTGCGCTTCGTCGGGCCCGCCGGCGGTGCCGTGGAGGGCGTGGAGGTGCAGCTGCTGTCGGCGGTGTCGGCCGGCCTCGGCTTCACCTACCAGCTGACCCACCTGCCGGCGGCGCACGTGTTCGGCAGCCAGCTGGCCAACGGCTCGTGGACGGGCGCGGTGGGCGCGGTGAGCACGGGCGCTGTCGACCTGGCCATCGGCGACATATCCGTCACGCTGGCGCGCCGCGCGGCCGTCGACTTCACCCACCCGTTCCACATGGAGCCGATGTGCCTGCTGTCGGAGCGGCCGCGCCGGCGGCCCTACTGGCTGGTGATCGGCCGGCCGTTCGACACGGCTACCTGGCTGCTGCTGCTGGTCGCCGTGCTGGCCGCCGCCGCCGTGCTCGCCTCCGTGCCGCACGTGCTGCCGCGCCGCTGGCCGTGGCCGCGCCGCTTCCGGGAGGCGCTCTTCTTCACGGCCAACACGCTCACGTCGCAGAGTCTGCCGCTGCGCTGCCGCGGCTCGCCGCAGCGCGTCATCGTCTGCCTGTGGTGGCTGCTGTGCCTGGTGGTCAGCATCTGCCACCGCACCGTGCTCACGTCCACACTCGCCGTGCCGTTCCGCGAGCGGCCGATCGACTCGCTGTGCCGGCTGGCGCTGGCGCCGGTGCGCGTGCGCGTGCCCGGCGGCTCGGCCGTGCGCGCGTTCCTCAGCTCGCACGCCGCCACCGACCACTGCCTGGCACGCGTTACTCAGAAGACGAGCCCGGCGCCGATGGCGCTGATGCTGGACCCGCAGCGGCCGCTGCCGGCCGGCACGGTCGACATCAACGAGCTGACGCTGACCCGCGTGTCGCTGGCGCTGCGCCGCGACCGGCACCGCTACCACGTGCCGCGCACGCGCTTCTTCCGCACGGGTCTGGCGTGGGTGGTGCCGCGCGGCGCCTGCTTCACCCGGCTGCTGGACAGCGCCATCATGCGCCTGCTGCAGGCGGGTGTCGTGCGCCACTGGATGCCGCAGCAGCAGCGCGAGTCGGCCGAGCCGGCGCCGCAGGCGCTGACCGTCGGCGACCTGTCGGTGGCGTTCCTGGTGCTCTGCTGTGGGCTGGCGGCGGCCGCAGCGGTGCTGCTGCTCGAAACCTGCGTTACAGGTCGCTGGAGGCGGAGACGAGGAGAACGTTGACGTGCACCGGTCACCCGGTGCACGGTGACCGGGCCGTTGTCGTCTCTCGGTCGTCAATGAATAGGCTTGGCCTTCAGTTCCTTCCCTATGGCCTCGTTGTGATGCTGGTTGTCCTTCATAAACATCAGCCTCTCAAAGTTGGCATATGACAGGGTAGCTCTCTTGGCTCTCAAGGTGTCCTTGCCTATGGAGAGCAGGCGCTTGACTGCAGCACTGGATGGGATGGCTGTGTTGTACTTGATGAACAGGTCGATCAACAACTTGCTCACCCAATAAGGCGACGTCAGTCAGTCGCCGTCGAGCCAGCATCTAGCTAATGCTTCATCAAGTTCTGTGCCTTGGACTTCAGTGACATGTAGCTCCTGCTCTCCCGAAGCTGGGTGATGCTGCTGAAGAAGTCATCTTCCCCATCCGCATTGCTGGTGGTGCTGCTGCCCCCCTCACTGGTCTCCATCAGCCCTCAGGGCTGTCTCCACGGCGGTCTCCACGGCCCTTGTTACCCTGCTGAGCTGGCTGTGATTATACTTCTCTAGCCAGAACAGGCGAAACCTGCGGTGGAACGCAGCGGCCAGCTGGCACTCCTGGTATTCTAGGAGGCGCCCAAACCTCTTCGCGATACCTGCCAGTATCGCGACAGCGTGGCCAACAGCGTGTCAGACTGACTGTTGCAGACACGCTCACAGCAGACAGGAACAAACACGCTGGCCGCTCGCCGCCCGCTGTGACGCTCCGGCCAGCCACCAGGAGCGCTGCGATCGCGTCGGCCGCTTCGGGCCGATACGATTTAATCTACCGGTGATAAAAAAATGTTAGCGGACTTAAGTTAGCGGAACTCAATTTATCGAAGTTACAATTTAAGCGGAAACTAATTGGTTTGCTAACGGTTTTCGAAGTTATCGGGAACGCTAATCCGCTAACGAAAAAGTTAGCTGCCCTAATTAGTGTTTAGTGGGTTAGCGGCGGCGTGCCCACCACTGCATATCATATATATATAGGGTGTATACAACGGAAAGACAAAATCAGAAATCAGATCACAAATGGATGTTTCTTAGAACAGCTACAGGGACCCGTAAAATAGTACAGAAGCAGCAAAATATTATACTTGCCGTACATTTTGTACACGATAAGTTAGAACCATCTGAATTCCGTGATGGCAGCGAATCAGACAGCCAGACAGAGAGTGGTGCACATTTGATGCCTTGTACTGTACTTACCTGCTGTTATTCCTGCCTTCTCATTCGCAGAAACTACGCTTGCTCGCATTTGGCCAGGTTTTGTTCCCAACATTGCTTTTTCCTCTGCCTGTACCGGCCTCTTTTCCTAAATAGTTGTGTAGTCTCACACCTTCAGTACGACTTTAAGATTGATAGTCCAAGTAGCAAGTGTGAGAATGATAATACAGGCAGAAAATGTGCACCTGCAAGGTTTACGTTTGACGTTGTTGACGAGGGTCCCAATTTAATATCGACAACATATGTTCTGCTACTTGGGCTTAAAAACGCTACAAGACATGGATCGAGCTCCCCTTTACATCGCTCAAGACAGCTGCTTCATACCACCCCATGCGTACCCTTACTAGCAGGGCACTGGTACTGGTAACGGGGTTGAGGTTACAGGGGTGTAATATGATCGGTTGTAGGGATGTGCTATTATCATGTAGCTCTTGTCCAGCGTAGCTCCGTAAAACACTGAGCTCGTGAGTCTAATGGTGTATTTAATTTTGCGTCTTGAGGCCACTTCCAGCCATGGCGCTAACACTCGGGCGGCGGCCCGCAATGGTCAATGCCAAAGTTATCGCCAGGAGACAATCCTAACGCAAACACCCCGCATCATTCACACAATGTATTTGCACATCTTGGTGTCGTAGTCTGGTGTCGTAGTCTAGTCGTTCCGAGTGAAGCAGTGATACAAATGCTAAAACCCACTTGGTCTTGCTTGCTTGTATTTTGAGAACATGTTGAACTCGGCCTCTTTTCAGGTGATATTGGTATGAGATGAACTGACGTGAAGACCACATATATTAATATTGCTAATTTTGATTTTGTATTCGTATAGTTTTCGGTGTCACACGCTCACAATACCACTGTTAGGTAGATTTAACGGGTAACTGCACTTGATAAGGATTAAATATTGTCATTTTTCAGCATCAAGAAAGAACAGATAAATATGACCCCAAATCAATTAAAAAGTTACATGTATGAGCTCCACATTATATATTAAATGTCCGAATGCAGTCCTCTCTACTGTTTCAGTCTGTGTAATGCATACCTACTGGTATGACCGGAGCCATGATTTCCGTCCTGGGTGTGTTTCTGTGTGTCTTGCCCACATATATTAATATTGCTCATTTTGATTTTGTATTCGTATAGTTTTCGGTATCACACGCTCACAATAGCACTTAGAGTCAAATGTGAGGTGGTTCTTGTTTTTGGCGAGTTTGACGCCAATTTCTTCACACTTGAGTAGCAATACCATGATTTCGTTGTCATTTCAGGACCTTACCTGGACTATGAACATTGCTTGAATTCATATTACTGTTTGTGACTTCAACTAGCTGTCATCGTAATATACCGTGGTCACAAACAGTAATATGAACAATGTAAACGTTTGGGAATACAATTATATGTCAAACGATGTGTGTAATATTGAAACACATCGTGGCTAGTGGAAATGCGAATCGAAAGGGGTATTGCTTGGCAAAGATATATGCATTACTGTCGTTTTGTGTGGTTCTTTGGAATTCGCTACTATTTAATACTTTACTCTGTGTTACGATTAGCCAACCGTGCTCCGGGGAGGTACCCCGGGAGAGCGCACTTGTCGCTTCCTGAGGAGGTATTTTCGAACCGTCGCGGTCGTCGCATTACTATTCCAAGGTAGTGTTAACCCCACACCTCCCCAAATCCACCTCGAAGTGGTGCTAATTTTCGCAATAGCACCCTCAACAACGGCGCGATATAGCAGCATATAACCATGTAGTGCTATTTACTAACTTTAATGGTAGCAGTGCGATGCTTGCATAGGTAAGTTAGGAGTGCCAACATTGGGTAATAAATGGATGATATTAACATCTTAAATGTATTCATTTTTACACAGCGCCTCGGGTATGCTGAAAGAAAACACCAAAAAGGTGCTATTTTTTAGCACCTTCGGCCCTCGTGTTCCATAGCTCATAATTCTTAGCACCATATGCATTCTTAAATTGAGCATGGTGCTAAAATATCAAGGGATGTGAAGTGTAGCATTCGAGATAGCACTCGAAAGCCTGCTTAAACAAGCTTGAGTAGGGAGCTTGTTTTGCCATCTGGACTAGCACCCCTCTGAGGCTAAGCTTTTTGTTCCATTGAAGTGTCCGTTCACTGTCGTCCGAGCCAGCACGCTCTGCAATGCCACTCCCGTGTTGGCATCCTTGCTCAGTCTTCTAATGCCAACTTGAGAACAAGACCTAGCTCGGTCCGACCCCGGCCACCGCCCGTCCGCGACCAACCAGCCCGACACTGGGTGCGGTCGGCGCCACCCCCTAGTTCAGTGCTGCACCTCTTCATGTCAGCTGATGCGCACAATTTGCACGTCAATTTTACGTTGGCGTCACCTACAAGTGACAGTACAACACCTTGTGCTTGACTGTGCCAATAGGTGGTAGTCGACACGCACTGAACTCGTAGCGCACGAGACTACACAAATGTTGTACAATAACTGAACCTTTTGTTAACAATGTTTGTTGTAAACATCAAAGGTTTTTGTGTGACATTCTGCAGGTTTTGAGCTGCCTTGGGGCCATGTTCTTAACAGCTTGTGGCTTGCAGGCATGTCGTTGATCTAAAGGATAAGACAGGTACTTGGGTGAATGGAAAAATAATAGCCAATTATTATTATAATCACAAGAGCCAAAAGGCTTTGCATATAGACGTTCGCTGGTTAAATAACCAAAGCAACATTAGCCCACTGGTTGACAGCGACTCTGTAAATGGCAAGCAAACCATTTGGTTCCGTTCCAGGGAGAATTCGAGTGGAGCAAGCAGTTCCAGGGTGTGGTATTGTCAGCCTACTCCTACGGCTACGTGGCGGCCTTGGCGATCGGTGGATGGGTAGCGGACAGGTGAGTCGGCACATGCAGCCTCGTGTTTCGACACAGGATGGAACACTTGTGTAGTGCATAAGCGTGCGTGGGCAAAGATACGGTAATCCTTTTACGCGATCCCTTTTTGCTAAGTAGTTGCGATGGACATGGGTAATTCCTCCATTCCTAAACGTTAGCATAATTTTATTTTTAGGATGTACAGAGACTGGAAGCGCTCGTTATAACTCAACTTTCCGATATACGACAAACATTGGGTTGCTTCAACGTTGCGTGTACGCATCTGATGCGTATGTACATTATCCACAATGACGTCTATGTCGCGCACCTATTCTGACAATCTATTCACTCATGGGATTCGTAGGTAAGTCCTGTGCCTGGCAGTGATCGTCTATAAGCTTTTACTCCGGTTATGCGATACCTCGTTCGCACGTTCAGTGGCTCATCTCTCAAATCCAAGAGCCTCCATTGAAAGCCACTGTATGCGTAATTAGAGTGCGTATATCTGAAGTGATTAATGACAATTATACGGTGACAAATAATTTAACGGTTTCAAGAAATTAACGACACGAACGGTAGCAAGGGCGCAGCCGCCGCTCACTCACGTACACCCACGCGACACCACAGCTCAGAGACGTTTGCCAGAGTTGATCCACAAAATTAACAGACTTTCCAGCCTCCACATCGACAGGCAATCACGATTGGCAGTGACGGGAACCGTCAAACCGAGCGACCAAACGCTCCAGCCTCCACATCGTGTAACAGGTTACATCTACCTAGCCTCGTCAATTCAACTGCGGCTTTCACCTGTGTCTCACACGTACGTCCGCCCGCACCGGCTGTCTGAGGGGGACTGACCCGACTCGAGGGCCGGCGCCCGCGCGAGAGCGGGTACAGGTCGCTCATAAGGGAGGGGGAGGAAACGCCCCTGATGTCCAGCCGGCCAACGGCACCTATTGCACCACACCACTCGGTCGTTGCACTTCAGACCAGCCCCCTGTCCCACCTGGCATCAAGGTGATGCCGGTATCAACCTCGGCCGGCCGGCCGCCGGCTCGCTGTGTGAACGGAAGTTGACTGCGAATAGCACATCTCGCGGCAGACGCTTTCGGGGCGCGAGGGCTGACCTCAGCGCGCCTGCTGGCGCCGACGGTTTCCGAACGTACCCGTCGGATCACAAGACTCGACGAGTCGGTACACATGGGAGTCAAGTGCATTTAAATGAGGGGCTAAGACGAACTTCGTTACCGATTCCGTTTTTACAATATTGCTTCGACAGGGGCAGTCTGAACCCCTAGAACTGAACAGCAAAGTTCGTCCGTAATGTTCTTCACACTGTTGTTACAGTCACTTGTTTGAAAATTAAAGATCTGGATCCTGAGCGTCATTTGACCGAATGATAGTATTTCTTTCCATAGAGAGGGCAAGGGTGGAAAATTACACATTTGTAAAGGAAAATATATACCTGATAAAAACATTACGGGATCGTAACATCAAGTTCGTTTTGACGACTGTTGGTCTTGAGGGGGAAGGGGTGGAAAGGTTAGAGGTAAGGTAGCGCCGGTACCGAAAGTCGCACCCCTTTCCGAAACCGGCGGGCTAGATCCGCCAGTGCGTATGCTTATATGTCAGGTTTTATAGTGACATTGATGCGCTACGTGACACTTGTATGGCAGGTTCCCCAGTGACATTGACACGCTACGTGGCATTTCTATGGCAGGTTCCCCAGTGACATTGATACGCTACGTGGCACTTGTATAGCAGGTTCTCCAATGACATTGATATGCTACGTGGTACGTGGCTGGCAGGTACCCAAGCCACAAAGTAGTTATCTGCAGCTGCCTGAGCCAGGCATTTCTGCTCGCGCTGATTCCAGAGATGACTCGCATCCACTCCTACGGCATAGTCGTCCTCCGAGCACTGCAGGGCGTGGCTGCGGTGAGTCTCCTTCACCTCAGGTGACCTATCATGTGCGACCGTACGACTAACAAGTTTCCAGGTGAACACAAAACTTGACTGAGACGAGGAGCCCCGCCTGCTATATATCTAGCCACGCCTGTCATATCTTGTCCAACTCCTAGGGTTCGTAGACCTGGCGGCTTCTGGTAGGACAACACCGCGGTTCTAAATAATTTGTCCCTGCAGGCGTGGCCTGATAAGAAGAAATGTGCCAGCTGTGTTCCAAAAAGCTATTAGCATACTTATTAAGGTGTACTCTGCCACCCAACAGGTGCAAGCTATTCCATTATTAATCCATAATTAATTACCCATCCAGCTGCCGAATCTACGTCTAATTGTCCTTCGTCAAAACGGCTAATATCCGCTTTCACGAAGCTTCCCGGAACGCCTTTAGTAGGACATTTTAGTTGGATAACTTTGGCCGTTTTCTGAATTTGGGCATTGTTTGTCAGCCGGCTGGTAAATTTCATTGAATACTTTGCACCGATGTGTATCGGTGCGGTTCACTTTCATCGTTGCTTTCGTGCTGCGTTTTCCGGGAAGGCTCAGCAGAGAAGCACATGTTTTTGTTCTTCTGACTATTGAAACGTAAAAACGTCGCCACAAACTCAGTTTGTGTCTGTGTGCAGGGTGTGTCAACATCAACGGCGCAAGTTCACGCGTCGCAACTTTGTGCATAAGCTGCTGACAAGAGTATTTCGACTTTAAAAATGCAAAGCAATCGACCCCCATCTTGCGCAACATCAGGAGACAGGTCTGGCTGTGCGACGGTGGCGCAGCCATGCGACCAAAATAAAACCGAATTTCCTCGAGAATTGGGTGACGGAAGCTTGCAAATCTCGTGCTATTCATCTTAAACTGCCTTCTGGAGACGATCTTACTCTTATTGCCGTACTTCGCTTTCATTAGCTGAGAAACACACCATTTCCTTGTTCGAATAAAACCCTACGTGTATGCCGGTAGTGGGAAGAGAATGCATATGAAGCAGCATTGCGATGACAAATGCATTCGTAATTCGAATACTCATTCACACCTATATTAAGATAGGCTCCCTCAGATTCATAGCGCACCGCACCGCACGACCAGTTAGCATCTCCTCGTCTCTCCCGGCCGCTGTAGGAGGCAGACAGAGCGCGTCTCAGATGACGCTTCGGCTGGCCGGCGTTTGATGTCGCTCGCGTCGCTCTCCCGCACCAAAGGTGACACGAGTGCCGGCTTCTTCTGTCAACACGTGATCTCTGTGGATACGGGAAGGAGCGTGCCAGAGCAGCTGCAGCTGCACTGGCACTCGTAGGCGCGTACCCAGGATTTTTCCATGGGGGGGGGGGGGGGCCCGGACCGAAAAGGGCACTTGACCGGCTCCAAAAGGGCACTTTGCGGCCCGGGGCACACTGGAAGGTTTGCTGACCGGGGGGGGCGTGAATTTTCCATGGGACACGTTATATGTTATAGCACCGAACCCTTGTATTTACAATAATATTTCCAAAAACATGCAGCCTGCTCACAATTCCTCCGTCATAATTCCTCCGTCACAATCCCTCCGTCACAATTCCTCCGTCACAATTCGCTGCATTTGTTGCAGGCAACCGGAGGTGCCCGATTATGAATCATGAAACCTCAAAAGGGCCCACAGAGGCTTCACTTAAGGGACAGTTTCCCTGATTGCCCCTCCCCAGCACCAAGTCCTTGATATCAGTGCAACTAGGTAGGTACCTCCCTACTTATTGTAGCCTGCAGTTAATCTGTCCTACTGAAAGGTAACCAGAATAGAGGTAGGTGGGAAACTAGGCTCTGGAGCATTCACAGCCTTTAAAAGTGCTATCTCGAACCAAGGCTGTTTCATAATAGGTTCAGGTAGATAGCTACAGGTACGCAGGTAGGTACTTTTTTCTAAGGGCCTGAGCTACTGCTATCCAGACACCTGAGGAGGGTTATGCATGCGCAGACTGAAGAAGGTACATGAGCTTGAGACATAACAGCCCAGTGATTTATAGTTTCGGGGTGGTGTAGGTACCTATAAACATAAAGTGCAAATTTATGCCATCGTGCTTAACATCGTGCTTGTGCCCGCCTCAGCCTTGAATGGAGCTTCAGGCCGCTACAATTTTGGCGCGTAAATTGACTGAATACAATTTTTAATAAGAAGCCCATGTTCGGCCAGATGTACCCAGGGCAAACGCACAAGAAAGTCCAGCTGTTCACTGATGGAACACTGAAAAGTGAGATTTAAGCAAGGATTTTTTTGGGAGGCTGATACATTTTGTACGCCGAACCTAGGGGTAGGCGGGGTAGGTATGTATCGTTCGATCGTTTAGGCCAAGGCCGATGGGCACTTTTGCGCCCAAACCCAAAAGGGCACTTTCTGCCGAGGGACACTTCTCGATCTCGACCTAGGGAGAGGAAGCCGGGCCCCCTGGGCACCACACACCGGTGCGCCTATAGGCACAGGCCACAGGACAGGGCACAGGCCACAGGACAGGGCACAGGGTAGGGCACAGGGCAGGGCACAGGGCAGGGCACAGGGCAGGACACAAAGCAGGGCACAGGGCAGGGCACAGGGCAGGGCACAAAGCAGGGCACAGGGTAGGGCAGGGCAGGGCACAGGGCAGGGCAGGGCACAGGGTACGGCAGGGCACAGGGCAGGGCACAGGGCAGGACACAGGGCAGGGCACAGGGCAGGGCACAGGGCAGGGCATAGGGCAGGGCATAGGGCAGAACACAGGGCAGGGCAGAGTTCACGGTACAGCACAAGGCACAGGGCAGGGTACAGGGCAGGGCACAGGGCACTTTTAGATCAAAAGGGCACCTAATTGGGACAGGCATAGGACAGGAAAGGGCACAGGGGAATGCCATTTTTAGGCCAAAAGGGCAGTTTTGGGCCCAAAGGGCACCTTTGGCACAGGCGGGGCACATGAGGCAGGTGATTTGTGGGCTATATTTGGGACATTCCGGCCAAGAGGGCACTTTTCGGTCAAAAGGGCACTTTGGTCTCATGGTGGGGGGGAGCGGGCCCCCCCCCCTCCAGTGCGCCTATGGGCACTCGCCACATGGATGGCTCGCCAGAAGGCTGTCGAAACGAGAGTCGAATGTCGCGGGCTCGTGAATGATGACAGCGATCAAGTGTCCCCTTTCTTATTCCAAATATTAACTTCAATGCACTGCATTACCATGCGGTGTTCGACTGGTTCACTTCGCCACAACAGAGCCTCTGCTTGCCATGCAGTCGACGAAGAACTATATCAGTCGGCCCAAAACACAGCATCCGAACGTCAGCGCGTGCCCAGCTGACGCCCAAGCCGTAGGGCGCGCTGCGCAGGTCACCAAATCAGGTGTGGCCGTAGTTGGAGATAAGGAGCGCCACTAGCTAACTTGCACCACAATCGAACACCGTCAGACGCTGCCGATGTTAAGTAAAAAAAACTTTGTTGTTCCCCGAGTTCTCATTGCAGCGTCTGGTTCATTGTATGAATTTGGTCGCACGCAGTAAATGGGAAGACCTGTCAAACGTGTATTTTGCATGCATAACATGTGACGAGTGATATTGGGCATATTTTGTTTAGCAAGTCATGATGCAATCAATGCTGACGTATGGTAACAATAGTCGGATTGTGATGTGGAGAATGCAACAACATCGAATGCATAACCTTTCGTCATATAATTTAGCCGAAAACACGCTTTATAAAATTTATTCGCATGGTGGCAGCACCGTCGCTAGGGCTATTCAGTTTTTTTTCCAGTTGCGCTAGATGGGGAATGCCTTTTACCTGCTTTTCTGGTACTCTGTGGTCCTTATCACCAAATGCACAAAGTTAAGGGGCGCCATTTTTGTTCCGCCAGAAAAAGTACCGTGACACACCCTAGGCACGGCACTAATTTGTCGGTTCAGTGATGGCTTCTAGCGAGGGTGAATCCCGAGCGCTCCCTTGTATGCGACACAAATCAATCTTAACCCGGCCGGCCCGACCGTTTTGCTTTTGAAATCTTCATATTGTTTTCGTTGTTGTTACAGTGTTTTAAGACAATTCTTGCGCTTAGATTTCGACCTGATACTTTAGTTGTTATTCTCGGCAGTTCTTATCGCACGATATTTTATTTGAAGCACACATATTATTTGTTCAAATAAAAAGGGTTTATGTCAGTGGCGCTTCAGCTGGCTCCAGCCAGTGGCGTACGGAAGGGGGAGGGGGCAAAGGGGCAGCTACCCCCTGAGAGGTTGTGGGGCCTCCAAGAATCGCGCCGGGTTCGTAGAAATTGCACTGGCCCCTAAAAATCCTGTTGGGCCCCACAAAATCACACCGGGGCACCTAAAAATCACACTGGTGCCGGAAAAGTCCCTCAGGGGTCCCTGAAAATAACGCCGGGTCCCCCAAATCACATTGGACGCGGATTGGACGCACATTGACGCTGGAGGACCATGCTGGGGGCCTCAAAAAAGGTCGAGCCGGGCCCCTGGAAATCGCACTAGGGGCCCAAGAGGCCCCTGGGCCTTTCAGGCGCCAGGGCCCCTGAAAATGACGCTGGGGACCAAAAACGTCGGGCCGGGGCATCTGAAAATCGCACTGGGGCCCCGAAAAAAAACGGAACGGGACCCTCAGAATCACGCTGGGGGCCTCAAGAGTTCGCACCTGGGTCCCTAAAAATCACGCCGGGGGCCAACAAAGTCGTCCCGGGGTCCTTGAAAATCACGATGAAAGCCCGAAAAAGAAGGGCCGGGCCCTTGAAAATTGCGTTGTGACCCCAAAAAGTCAGACCGGGCCCTGTAAATCACTCTGGGGGCATTAAGCTCGCGCCTGGGCCACTGAAGATCACGCTGGGGACCCAAAAAATGTCGTGCCGGATTCTTGAACTTTACGACGGGGCCCAAAAAGATCGGGCCCGGGCCCCTAAAATCATGCTGAGCGTGGAGGTACAGAAAAAGTCGAGCCCGGGCCCCTGAAAATCACGCTGGGGGCTCGATAGGTCGCACCGGAACCCCAAAAGTCTCCTCGGGACCATCCAAAAATTGAAGCCGGTGCAACGAAAAAATAAACAATCCAGACATGGAAAATCACTCTGGGGCCAACAATCGCGCCAAAAGCCTCGAAAACGTGTTGGGGCCCCTAAAGCGTGTCGATGCAGCTAAAACTCGCGCTAGGGATCCCAACAAATAACGCCGGGGCCCAAAAAATGACAGAGACCCAAAAAAGTCACATCATAGCCCTTGAAAATGAAACTGGAGGCCCAAAAGTAGCTACGGAGACCCAAAAGTCGCAGCTGGCTCCACAGAAATAAACTCCTACCCGGAACGTACTCTGCGGCCTCAAAAATCGCGTCGAGCCCCGGAAAAGAAGCATGTCATGGCACCGAAAAAATATTTCACCGGGAGCCCCAAGAATTGTTCCGGGGCCCAAAACTATCGAGCAGGGGGGCTTACAAAAAATAGAAATCGATCCCCAAAATATCACAACAGGATCCGATCGAATCGACCCGAGCGCCGGACAATTCAGAACAGGTCCCGAAAGAAAATTCGCCGAAAGGCCTTTCTACTCTAAAGGGTTCCATCGGCTGGAAAAAAAACTTGAGCAGCCCCAGTGGTGTACAAAAGAAAGAAATACCCCTCCCCCTCTTAAAGGGGTGGGCTCGCAAGAATCGCGCATGGGTCCCCAAAAACCGCACTGGTACCCTGTAAATTCGCGCTGGGACCCCAGAATTCGCGTATGGAGCTCAAAATATAGGCAGCGGGCCCCAGAAATATCGCGCCGGGCCCGAAGATTTCAGCCAGGGCCCATCAAAATCGCGCTGGGGCCCAGCTAAGCATAACGCGCCTGGCCAAGTCGCGCAGAGCTCCCAAGTTCCCCAGTCCCGCCCCCTCCCCAATATCGCGCTCGAGATCCAAAATTATCGTCCGTAGTTCCAGTAATTCGGGTTAGGCTTCAAAAATGTCCGCCGGGGTTCCAAAAATTGGCGTCGAGGGCCCGAAATAATCACAGCGTGGCCCCAAAAATCACATTGTCACTAGATAAAAATCAAGACGAAGCCCTCCAAAATAAGATTGTATTCCGAAAAATAAATGTCCGAGCCAGGAAAATCGCTCCGGAGCCCCAAACATAGCACCAGATGCCTTCAAAAATTGCATACGGCCCCGAAAATAACGTACCGGAGCTCGAAAAAAATCGCGGTGGGACACAAAAATATGTCGCCGGGGACCCGAAAAAAATCAAGCCGGAACTCGGGCTTTACAAATTCAGAAGAAGCCCCAAAATCGCGTCGAGCCCAGAAAACTGGCGTCGGGTCCCCCTGGAGCCACGCGCCTGGGCCCGAAAAATGGCGCCGGGACCCCGAAAAATCGCACCGGAGCCCCCAACAATTTTGCTGGGTTCCACAAATGTGCGTCAGGAGCCCCAAATCAATACAGCGGGACCCTAAGAGCACAACGGGGGCTCGGAAATACGCTAGACCCTCGAAAGCACACCAAGTCTCGCAAAATATGTCAGGGCCTGAAAACGTGCATTGCAGCCCTAAATTAACGCACGGAGAGCTTAAAAACGGGAGACACTCAAAGCACAGCGGGGCCATGAGACCGCATAAGGGCCTCAACAACAGATTGGGGCCCTCAAAAGGCGACATGTTCTTAAAAAGGAACAAAAGGACTGGGCACTAAATAAACGCATCGAGTCTTCGAATACGCCTGAAATCGGTACCTCAAGAATATCGTCGGTGCACACAAAAGCAACAAAACCCCCAAAAAGAGTCGGGGTCTAAAAAAATGTGCCGGGCCCCTAACAAAATGGGCTGGAGCCTTAAATACATCCGTAGACGACGAAAAACGCAACGCCCTCCCCCCCCCACAAAAAACAACACAAAAAAAACAACCAAAAACACCGAGCTGGGGCCTCGGTTCGGTAGCCAACCTGGGAGCATATTTAACCAAAAAGATGAGGTGCATGAACGCTCAGCGGGTATCCTGAGTTCTGAACCACCAGAAAATGTGGGAAGAATAGGAGGTCTAGCAGAAACCGTAGAATCGCACGAAGTGTGGCGAATGCGCCGGATGCGCAAGTCGGGTGCACATGTACATGAACATGTGCACATGTGCGTGGTGGCCACCGGGCGGGGCGGTATGAACTGGAATGCCTGAATTTTTTTTTTTTAAATCCATTTGTACGGGTGTAATTTCAGCAGTGTGAGGTGATACCATCAAGGGATACCAATATAAAAACATTCCAACAGGGTGGGGGAGTTAGGGTTGAAATCTGGTGAATCAGAAACGGTGGTGGTACATTGGGCCCCCTCTACAGGATAATTAAGTTGGTCACTAATTATTTTATTTATGAAAGGTCCCCTTTGAAAAGTAGTGGTCGAAATCCAGGGACTTTTTTTTTAAATGGTGGTAGGTGGGCCCCCTCCGGATCTACCCCCCCCCCCATGACGCAAATCCTGGGTACGTTCCTGGCTCCAGCTGATGGTAGTCGGCCAGGCGTCAGCTGCGTGTAATGACGTATGTCACGTCGCCCGGGCGCCCGGGAGCAGGACCGACTACTCTGGGACCGACAGCGACAGTTTGAGGGGGCATGTCGCGCTGGACAGTTGCGTGCGGCGTATCAGCTGAGAGGAAAGACTGTGGAACGAAGATGACCGTGATACAGCGTGGTACCAATACTCATTGGACAATTCAGCATAACTCATTTTGGTTTATGATTCGTGGGCCGTATTCGGCAGACGAGCGCGATTTCGGCAAGATTGCAGCCAACATCGACTGAATTTGATTTGTTCCACTGCGCACATGCCGAAATTGCAAACGCTATTTCCGCCAACGAGCTCCTCTAGCAAATCTGGAGCACGCACCCAACTTTGAATCCATGGTGCGGAATGGTCAAAATAGGTTGTATTTATCCTGTGAGCTTAATACCTGCAAGGCTGATGCATCCTGTGCTTTGGGGTTCCAATGGTTTCATTCCTTCGTGTGTGGAGACTGCACACTGTTTGATAACTGACACCTATAAGCAAAGTAAGTAAACATGATGCGCAACAATTGTCGGTGCGACATGTCGCTGCTGTCGCTGCTGACGCTGCCATCGCTGCCGTCGCTGCTGGCGCTGCTGCCGGTATGACGTCACATCGTATCGTCCAGCTCCTGCTCGCAACGACTCGCGACCAGTTCCGCGAACAGGACCGTAAAATGTCGTCCAACTGCAAGCGTTTGATTCTGAATATGAAGTATGTACTGACCTCGAAACGTTCATGTGTGCAACTTTGGTGACTTAATTTCCAAACTTGACAGGATCGACAAGGACCGTTCGCCACATGGAACGACTGACACCGAAGCTGGTGAAAGCAAACGGTTCTAAATCATGTAATAGAACATGTATTAAAGAAGGCTTGTTGCCGAAGTGCGCCAACATATACCCCAGTGCATTCGATACGAGACAACCTGGGGTCTAAGCCCTCCCGCCACCAGTCCCTCCCAACACCCTCAAGTTCCTGCGATTTTGCTTCACTGAGGGCACCGAAAAAAATCAAGCTCGCACCAGGGTGTCCCACTGGTAAATCAAGGTGCCCCTGACGAAGAACGAAAAGCAAGTCCAGGCTCCTTCCCTCACAACCTTAGATGCACCCATTGCATGTAAATTTGCCCATCTGGCATGACATGGCGCCCTAAATTGAAAGATCATGGTGCCCTTATGACACCTTCGAGTGTCGCTTTGACGGCTCACTGTGCCCTTCTGGCAACTCAGGTTGCCAATTTGACGGCTAGGGCGGGGCTTGGGCGTATCAGGAATGCCTCTCACAGCTCAAAGGTCGCGAAAAAGTTGCACAAATCCATCTCGAGGTTGCTTAAGTTTTTTTGAACATTCCATAGCCAAAATTAGGTGTTCACTTCTCCACGATAGTACGCAAAGAATACCATTTTAATGCAACTTGAAGGGTGTCCTTGTAACCCTTGAAACCCATCTGTATAGAAGTGCCCGCATTGAAAACCGAAAAAATGTGCTCATACATCCTCATATATATATATATATATATATATATATATATATAGTATGTGTGTGTGTGTTTGTGTATTAGGGTGTTTAAAAAATTAAAAGTTAAAAATTTTAACGGGATCATTTATAATTTGGTGACGTTGGGTGAGCAAACTCCGAATATAAAATTTCATTTCGAATCGAAGAACATTTAGGGGCAAGTCCCTTAAAGTTTCTCCGATGTTCTCCGGCACCTCGTCTGGATCTCGACGTCGATGTTTCACAAAACTGTTTTTGCGCTGCAAATAGGTGTTTTTGGAACCTCTGAGATTTCAGATGACAAAATGTAGTGTAACAACATATTTTTAGTCAAAATGGACCGCTAAATTCAACTACATATACCCTCATTCGAGTATTCCCAGTACCTGTCTGCGAAACGTTGACACGAAATTCGAACCACTGAGGAATGTTTCCCGTGTTCAAATTCCTAGCTTCATTTGTGCATTGAATTACGTAGAAACATGTGACACAACGTGGCAAGTAACATAGGTAGGTAAATTACGGAAGGGAGGGTCAGTTGATATATTTACACCATATACGGTTCAAGCCTGGTTCAGGGGTGCAGGCGGCGATGGGCCTCGGTGACCTGCAGGAAATACTGCTTTTCGGCCTCGTTATTGGTAAGGTCGGTGTTGAAGTCAGAGATCAGTTTGATCCCGCGTTATCACACCGTCGTTTGGGACAGTGAGCTTCTGAACAACCGCTCGGTCCCGCTGGTAGGACTTGTCGCTCGCCCACTGGTTGGCGGAGACGATTGATCGAGCACAAAGCCTTCGCCATGCACCATGCGTGGTGTAGCGAGCCTGGTCGCCGGAATATATCCGGCACTTGGCTGGTGGTCACCGCCAGCGCCAATTGAGCGAACTCCCGGTAGTCGTCCCGAGCCCATCCCGCCACCTCAGCACATCCGCCGTCGCCACACGCAACTTTTCCAGCTGATCGAGGTGTGAATCCTGGAACACCTCCGCTTCCGCAGGGACCATGTGCAGCCATTTGTCTCGGAACCACTTGAAGAGCGCGATCTCTGGTTCTGACGACGTTCCCATGGCGGCTTTGAATGCGGCGGCCGACACGAGCTTCAGTATGTGGTGACTACACGCCAGGTGGAGCAGTGGCCGGCCGACACGAGCTTCAGTATGTGGTGACTACACGCCAGGTGGAGCAGTGGCCGGCCGACACGAGCTTCAGTATGTGGTGACTACACGCCAGGTGGAGCAGTTGCCGGCCAAACGTTTCTTCCAGCAAAATGCAATATCCGGGCTGAACTCAGTGTTCGACGTGGTCCTGTCAAAGGAGAGCGCAGAAACTCGCTTCTCTAGTCCCCAATCTACGAGCACATCTGCCGCCTTGTTCACCATGGCCTCGCCGGTGCCGGTGAGGAGGGCGGATACTGTCAGCAACTTGTCATGCGAGAGCTGAGGGCTTGAAACGAAGAGTGCGAGGCGGTCGACTCGTCCCGGCTCACCGTCGATGTTCGGCATGAGCTTGCCGTCTCAGGACAAAACAAGAACTGCGTCGACGGCTTCCACCTTCTTGACAAACTCCGCTCACACACGAGCTGCAGTGGGCGATCTAGCCGTTCCTCGTGCGCGATAACTGTTGGAGAGTGAAGGAGACGACTTGCGCTCAGCTCCGGCGACGGCCGTCATGACGTGCGATGCCTGACGATAGGAGACCTTCGTCCTGCCATGCGCTGCAGCGATGTCGGGCGTCACCTGGAACAGAGATGGGCAAAACCACAACAATGTTTGGGTTTTTGACTGGGTTCAATTCCATTTGATTGAACTTCCACGTCATATAAGTAACCTAAATATTTATTGTTTATTGGGTGGTTCTCGACGCACTTTATGCACGATCACGGCTAATGGCGCCGTCCACACTGCTTCGCCGGTGGGCCGCGGGATTGGGAAATGTCCCGAGTGATGCGAGTGTTGAACCTGGGACCTTTGGTACCCAGAGCTCCACACTTTAGCCACTCGGTCATCCCCGCCCCTAAGTAACCTAAATAGGACTTGTTTCACAAAAGAGACAATTATTACGACTCTTATTCAGCATAGCCCTAATCCGTAATGCATGTCTAACATATAAGTCCATTGCATATGTATCACCTTGAGTCATTTGTCAGGCGACGACGCGCCACCCGCGCCGCCTCTTGTTCGGCTCGCTTCATCATCCTATCCGACTTCGCCAGGTCCTCGTCAACCTTGCCCATCGCTATCTTTTTGCTCTCCCCGTTGGTCCTCAATCGTGAGCATTTTCAACGCATCGTGATGGGAGATGTCGAATAGTCTCGACAGTTCTCCCTCCAGCATGACGGCGTACACAAGATACCCCTACCCGACTTGCGCTGCTTGGACCTCATGATGTTCTCGTACTTGGCGAAAAATGCTACTAACTTGCGGGTGACATGTTTTATGTCAGAATGAGTAGTTCTCTCGATTATTTAGTAATTTTAAGTCTCACATGTTCAAAACATATATTAATGCCTAGTGTAAAAACAGTTTTGTGAAACGTCGACGCCGAGATTCGAACGAAGTGCCGGCCCGTTACATTGGAGAAACTTTGATATTACTTTGCCCTAAATATTCTACGATTGGAGTGAAATTTTATATTTGGAGTTTCCTCATCCAACGTCACCAAACGATAGGTGATCCCGTGGAAAATGTCGTGTTTGAAAATTGCCCGACATAAAATGAAACACCCTAATGTATATATATATATATATATATATATATATGTATGTATGTATGCATGTATGTATGTATGTATGTATGTATGTATGTGTGTGTGTGTGTGTGTGTGTGTGTGTGTGTGTGTGTGTGTGTGTGTGTGTGTGTGTGTGTGTGTGTGTGTGTGTGTGTGTGTGTGCGTGCGTGCGTGCGTGTGTTGAAGGTCTTTAGGGCAAGAACAGGACACAATCAGCAGGTCTTGCTGCAGAAAGACTTAGACGAGCTTGAGAAGTGGTCCGAAAATGGCAAATGAAATTTAATTTTGATAAGTGCAAAATCATGCATTTAGGTAGGCAGCATATAAAGGCTCCATACTTGATGGGTGGCCAAGTACTATATGTGACTCAGCAGGAAAAGGACTTAGGTGTTATTTTGAACACAAAATTGGGGGCATCAGAACAGACCAAAGAAGCCAGGAAGAAGGCACTAAGAATGCTTGGGGAAATAAATAGGAACGTATCATACAAAAGTGAGGAAGTCATCAGGAAGCTTTACTGTGCAATGTGTCAGGCCACATCTGGAATACTGTGTCCAAGCTTGGTCCCCTAGTTATGAAAAAGATTGTTGGCTTTTAGAGAGAGTACAAAAGAGGGCAACAAAAATGGTGAATGGTATAGGCAACCTGGCATATGAGGAAAGATTGAAGAAACTGACTATGTTTTCACTTAGATATAGAATGCTGAGATGAGATCTCATCGAGGTCTTTAAATTTGTTCATGGTCAGGAACAGGGATATTTCAGGGAAATGTTTGAATTTATCAGAAATGATGCAATTAGAGGTCATCAATTCAAAATTAAAGTTAATCACAGCCGGACAAGGTTAAGACAGTCTTTCTTCACCAATAGGGTAGTAGAACATTGGAACCAGCTGCCAGAAACCATTGTCAGTAGCAGCACACTGAACATCTTTAAAAACAGCATAGACACTCATTATAAGAAAAGAGGGCTTGCTTTTCGGTATTCCAGAGAGGGCTGATCGACGGAGTTGGTGGGCAACTGGTCCAGTGTCCAGAGTGCAACCAAGAAGGGCCCTTGTGGCTCATAGTTGCACTGATCTTTTATGTCTTAATGTCTTTCTGTGTGTGTGTATCTGCGTGGATGTGTTGTGTAAAAATTGTTGAACTGATTCTCAGCAATACTCGTCCGTTACAGTCGGTGTACTATCCGAGCTTTAACGTGATACTGCGCAACTGGTCCACTGCTGGAGAGTTTGCCCTTCTCTTTTCGATCGCCTGGTCGGGTGCTTACTTGGGCGGTGCGGTCTCCTTCCCACTAAGCAGCGCCCTCTGCCAGTCGTCCTTGCTCGGCGGGTGGCCAGCGATATTCTATGCGTGCGGTGAGCTATAGCTGTTAACCGCTGTTGTGATGAATAGACAGCGTATCATAACCTACACAGGTCATAACCTCCACAGTTCATAACCTCCAGTTCATAACCTTCACAAATTCAACATACCCAAAGCGGTCGTAACCTCCACAGGTCATAACCTCCACAGCTCACAACCCCCACAACACCGAAGTGGTCATAGCCTCCACAGGTCACAGCCTACACAACTACGAAACGGTCGTAACCTCCACAGGTCACAACCTCCACAACTCCGAAGCGGTCATAACCTCCACAGCTCACAACCTCACGAACAGCCTGTCTATGGTGACTGCCTCCGGCGAGAGGAACAACTGTTGATCAATCGTATATGTGTCTGATGAAGGATGCAATCTACCGATGGCTTCCTGTGCTTCCGAGAGTAGCCATAACCCAGCCGCCCACGAAACCGTGTTGAAGCCTCACCTGAGGTTGATGGCTGCCGGACGTGTATGTAAGCTGACTGCTGGTTGGTCTGCGGCTGAGTTGATGGTTGACCATCTGGCGGGTTGATGGTTGACCACCTCTCGGGTTGATGGTTGACCACCTTTCGGGTTGCTGGCAGCGCTGTTGTTCGTGGTCTGGAGCGCGCTGGCGTGTGTGGCGCTGACCGAATCACCAGAGCATCATCGGTTCGTCTCCAGCGCCGAGATGAAGTGCCTGACCTCGCAAGCGCACGTGGAGACCTCCACCACCCAGCCGGTCAGTCGTGACTGTGTCTGGACAGGCGCGTTCAGCCCCCTCCCGCCTGCAGCGTCGGCATCGGCCAATCTGAGCTAAGCTCTCCATTAATGGGCTGGGATTTCGCCTCAGCCCAGTCAAGAGGCTGTGTGCCTCGAAATACTGAACTTTTGAGAGATATAATGTTTTCCTGTACTAGCAATTGCAAGCCGTTGCACATATATTGGCAACTGTTCTACCGCTTAGCTGTCCCAGCGACTTATCTTGTTCATCTTGTTCAAGTTCGGTTGTCCCGTTCTATTTTTGGGCCCTTCGAAATTAGAAATTATTCCATCGCCTCCCTGCTCCCTGCCCCGTTCGTGGACTACCATGTCAAACACTCATTTGGAGTGTGGTGGAGGTGCAATGCTGACGAATGGTGCAACAGGCATGCATTCTGTCTCTATTGAACAGACTCACCACAGATAGGGCGTGGAGCCAGATTGCACAAAATCAAGGCTTCTGCCTGCGATATTCTTGCATGTGTTGCAATTCGCTATTGCCTACAATTTTTCGCGAATACCTATCTCCTTATCTTATTCTTTACGATAGGTGTAATAATGATTTGAACTCGACTGCAATTACTCCGACCTGCGAGTGATTCGCATCGGCCGAGTCCCATCCGCCACGACGTGCATCGACCCAGACGACATACGCCTGCCCGAACTCGCAGCAGTCCGACACAGTTGGCTGTGTGTCAGTGCCCTCCGCTTTCGGATCGGTACCGATAGACGGTCGTGACAACCGCCTTCTCAAGCACCTGCATCATGCTGTCATTTATTCTAGTTTAATTTACTCCCATTTATATTAAGATATTGCCCAGTTACGTATTCGTCATATTCGTGTATACCTTCTCATCATGTATTCATGTTTCTACTTAATGTTATTTTCTACTTTTCAATATTCATAATTATATTATCTAACATTTGTTAGTCTTCTTGACGGGAAAGGATGCGATGATATGCTTGATTAGGCTGTTGTTTGAAGTAAACCGGTTGTTCTCGTGCCCTTCAGAAGAAGCCGGTCTCTGTCTGGACTCTGGTGACTAACCTTCAAGTGTGGATCATTGGCCTCAGCTACTATACCACCAGCTGGTTCTACGGGGCCCTCAACATAACGCTGCCCACCTTCATGAAGGAGGGCTTCAACTTCGACATTACCGAGGTATCAAGTATGCTTCATGCTATTCCAAGGACTATGTGCAAAGCCGCCCTACCATCCTCGATGCAATTAGAATGCCACATCTATTGGCAGTTTTTTTAAACTTTTGGAATGTAACCTTTGGCATGCATGCTTGCCTTTTTTCAGATAAGGGTAAATGACGGAAATCAATCGTAGTGCTCGATGCCCATTGGCCGAACTCGGCTCCCCCACCGAGGGCTGCCAGCCATATGCCTGTGCACTGGCCACCGTCAGTGCCATCACCATTGCGAGCCTCGCCGAGGATGCGAATGTTTGTCATACCGATGACGTAAGTCGAGTGAGATGGAGTGGGAGCTGACTAGAAGGAGGAGGAGCCAGCCAGATGAGGCAGGCCAAGTGGAATGGGTGTGGATGCGCTGATGGATCCAGGGAGACAATTCGGTCATCCCCAACCTTCTTGTCGTGAAAAGTTGGGCCAAGTAGTCATCCCCCTTGTTGTGAGATGAATACCGACAAGCCTTTTGAGATCCGAACCGAAGTGGAATATGTTTTATCTATGTGATCGCGGGGTGCCCTCGCACTCTCCTGTACCAACCATTCCGTGTTAGGATTTTCACGTGCATTTTGTAGCATATTTGTTTATTTGCAACATGCGCTCAGCACACATTTGGAGCACTGCAGTCTAGTTAACTAAATAAACACAGGATTGGTCGCTGCTGACCCTGTACTGCGATTATGCGTGCTCATCAGTACCTACAGGAGTTTTCACTAGAACTGTCTTTTTAAGTGGTTAATTTAAACACCAAGACACTGTACATCCGCGTTCCTTGGTAATAACATGAGGGTTGCAGTTTCATCCCACTGTCCATATTCCGCTTCCTGTTGTTATGCATATTCTTTGGCCCCACAGTAGGGGATTTTCTGTTGTGTGTACGCACGCACCCACGTAGCACATTGTGCATGCTACGGGGCTATCCTGATGCACCGAGCCCGGCAAACAGCGCACGGTTTCACGAGGCGAGGCGGCGCCACTGGACAGAAGGATCCATTCAAAGGCAGGTCACGCCCGTGGCTGGCGCCGATGCCGCGGGCGCCAGTCGGCCAGCGTTCGTTCCGCGGCAGGGCGAACACTCGCCGGTTACTGCCGTTGGATGGGAGCCGGCCGAGAACGGTGTGCCCGCGGTCAGACCTGAACCAGGCCGCCCCGCACTCAGAACAGACGCATCGTCCGACTGCCCCGCGGAGGTGGCACTACCCGCTGTTGGATGCGCCGCAGAACGGATTCGTGTCGGCGCTGCCCAGTCTCTGCATGGGTCTGCTGATCATCGTCGGCGGCAAGTCGTTCGAGTATCTGCACGTGCAGAGGGGCGTCAGTCTCACTACCGCCCGCAAGCTCTTCTCGTTGATAGGTACGTACGACGGCAGAGGCGTGCTTCTCATCGGAGCGCAGTGCACGAAAAGACATCCTGTTAATTCTTACACATGGCAGCCCTACTTGTCGGTACACCGAGGGGTGCTGACTGGAGGCTCAGTTTCTGAACAGTGCTTGGAGTTTTAGACACGCAATTAGAATATCGTGATACTCGATCGCGCGTGTCTTCACTTGGTCATCATACCGTTGGTTTACGTGTCCACAAAACTGTGCCTTCTGTTGACATTCATGCATAGCTCATCTCCCCTGTTTACATGCTTACATATTCACCTCCAGCAAATTTTCTTGATGGATGTCCCTGGTGTGGTGCGGGACTGTTAGACCCCCTGCTGACGCACCTGTGCTGACAGGTCTGCTTGATCCTCTGTTGTATGTGACAGTTCTGCTGGATGCTCTGTTGTATGTGACAGGTCTACAGGATCCTCCGTTGTATGATACAGGTCTACTGAATCCTCTGTTGTATAATACAGGTCTACTGGATCCTCTGTTGTGTGGGGCCGGTCTGCTGGATCTCATGCCTACGTGTCTGTGTGGGGCAGGCTTGCTAGTTCCCCTGCTGCCGTGCCTGTGTAGACGGGTGACGTCATGGTCCCGCGCGTCGCCAAGGCGACGCGTGCCTTCCGATTGGCTTGTTGCTTTCGCGCCAAAAGACCCCCGGCCGCGGGAGTGTGAGAATTTCGCTGACGGTGACCGGACGTGCGGTCCGCCCGTGCGGGTTGGACTTGAAAGCTGTCAGACGTGTTTGCAATTCGGACCCAGCGACTACACCTGTATGGGACAGTTCTGACGAGTCTCCTGTTGTGTGGCACAGGTCTGCTGGGTCCGCTGCTGACGTTCCTGTGCGGGCAGGTCTGCTGGTACCGTCAGCCTGCATGATCGCTGTGGTCCTGCTGCCGGCCAGCCAGCGATACCCCGGCGTGGTCCTCATCTCACTGGCGCAGGGCGTCTCCAGCATCGTCATCTCTTCAGGTGCAGTCAGTCTGCAGGCTGGCGGGTGGGGATGTCGCACACATGTCATATTCTCGGGATCTCTCCGTGAAAATGATTCAGTCTGAACAAAAATCAAAACTGATTCGACGTGTGCCCTTAAATGCACCCAAATGTCTTAGCAAATCTGAGTAATCATTACATGAAAATAGTTTACCTCGAATACTACATTAGTTTACCTCGTATGTTAGATCTGTCAACTAAAACTGTATAGGTACAGGCTCTAATATCTGGAATGTAGCTAGTTACGTGCCAGATTTAGATGCAACTAGTTCAAAACCACTGATAAATGGTATTGTGTATTATTTTTTATATTTATTAAGGTTCGGCACCTACAGCAGCTGACCACTCCTTCCCTGGCCACAGGTCAGATACCTATAACAGCCGACATGCCCTCCCCTGACCATAGGTCAGGTACCTACAGCAGCTAACCTCCCCTGACCACAGATCCAGTGCCTGCAGCAGTTGACCTGCACTGGCCACAGGTCAGGTACAGTACCAACAGTAGCTAACCTCCCCTCCCCTGACCACAGGTCCGATACCTACAGCAACTGATGTCACTATTTCCTGGCTACAGGTCAGTACCTACAGCAGCTGACCTCCTCCACTCCAGACCACAGGTCCAGTGCCCACAGCAGCTAACCTCTCCCCTCCCCTGGTCATAGGTTCAGTACCTACAGCAGTTGACCTCCCATCTCCTGATCACAGGTTCGGTACCAGCAGCAGCTAACCTCTCCCCTCCCCTGGTCACAGATCCGGTGCCTACAGCAGCTTACCTCTCCCCTCTCCTGGCCACAGATCAGGTACCTACAGCAACTAACCTCTCCCCTACGCTGGCCACAGGTCCAGTACCTACAGCAGCTGACCTCCCATCTCCTGGCCACAGGTCAAGTGCCTACAGCAGCTTGCCTCTCCCATCCCCTGGCCACAGATCAGGTACCTACAACAGCTGACCCCCTCCCCTTCCTCTAGCCACAGGTCAGATACCTATAGCAGCCGACCTACCCTGCCCTGGTCACGGGTCAGGTACCAACAGCAGCTAACCCCCTCCCGCTCTCCTGACCACAGG
Organism: Ashinkailepas kermadecensis; assembly: GCA_034440615.1. Classification (NCBI taxonomy): domain Eukaryota; kingdom Metazoa; phylum Arthropoda; class Thecostraca; family Neolepadidae; genus Ashinkailepas; species Ashinkailepas kermadecensis. The sequence continues at coordinate 4,979 of JAOTOM010001760.1, read as the reverse complement.
TCCGGTGTCCGCTGCGGCCGACATTGCACCGCAGTACATCGGCTTCATCTGGGGCCTGGCCGCGTCGTTCGGCAACACGAGTGGCTTCTTGGCGCCCCTGATAGCAGTCGCTATGACGCCGAACGTGAGTGGCACGCCTGGGTCATGATTGTAAGTTTCTGAAAATTATTGAGAGGGCACAATACATGAAGGCAATGGACGGGCCCAAATGGATTGTGGGTATACCACACAGGGTCCCATGCTAAAATTTGTAATTATTGACGGGCATATCGGACATTGGGGCGGGGGTGGGGAAAATGCCCTCCCAAAACCATACAAATACACCCCTGGCTTGGGTGCTGAAAAAGAATCACAGCAGGGCGTCCGAAATTGTTCACATCGCTTAGGCATAAGCGGGCGACCCAAGGATTTTGGATAGGGGTGGGGCGAGAGGGGTCTTAGGCAGACTGTTTCCATGGAATACAATTGAATACAATGCAATCGTGGCGTTGCATGGACAGGCGCAAATAGGCCTAGGGTTAAATTTTACGAAGTTGGCCGCCGTGACGATGCCCATGCTGTATGTTGTGTGAAGCGATGCTTGTTTTGCGTTAGAGCTGGAACAGATTCTGACGGGATCTCGCTGGTAGTGGGGTCATGCAGCTGGCACGGTCACGACCCCAACAACTTTATACTGACCCCAGCAACTTTGGGGGAGCTTAACGGGAACTTCCAATGTGGTGCAGTTTTGGAGTCGGTAGGGTCGAAGGCGGGCAGACTCGACCCGCCCCAATCCTTATAAACGTGCACATCGCCGACCCGTGACCTCTTCCGCAGGGCACACTGCAGGAGTGGCGCTGGTTCTTCGCCATCGCCATCGTGAAGATGGTGCTGCTGAGCGGGCTGATCGCCTGCTGCTGGCAGTCCAAAGTGCAGCCGTTCGCTCGAAGGGACAGCCAGCGGCTCGCCAGGCAGCACGAACTGGCCGGCAAATGCTCCGCGACCGAACAGACGGCGTAGTCTGCGCACCGGCGAACATGCCACGCGGCATCCGCGAGGCCAGACGTGGTCACGTTCAGCCACCAGCCCGTGTACCTACGAGTGGCAATGCGCACGCAAACCAGCAGCGTCGGCGTGGGCGTTGCTATCGGTTCCGGTGCTTGCATGTGATTTGTAGCTGGTGGATTCATAGCGAGGAGGAGGCGGGATAGTTTGACTGGTGAATCTTGTCTGCGACCAGGAGCTATCGATCGTTCGTTGGTGATTAAGAGTAGCCAGGTTAAGAGCTAAGAGTTAAGAATCAAGAGTTGTCAGGTGATCAATAGTTGCCACTGGTCACCCTACCTGCAGGTCGGTGCGTGTTGTTTACCGAGTGCTGGGTACCCATCTGCAGACCAGCGAGTAATCCACATGTTATCTAGAATAACACATTGCTTTCCACGCGATGAGGAATTCCCGGGGCGTATTCTATCACTACAATTATTGAAATCTTGCCTTAAATGTGAAATACCCGGGGCGTATTCTAAGAATACAATTATTAGAATCTTGCATTAAAGGTGGTCGTCGTAGGGCTTCAAACAAGATTTTGGTACTTATGCCGGTGATTAAGCATGCTGTCTTAGACCCTGGGTATCATAGCAATGCTAATATACTCTCCTTAAACACACTCAATAAGCCATTGACATACGAGATCGATACTATTTAAGACACGCTATATCATTCCCGGATTTCGTGATTCATGGATTCTGCGGATGCCCAAACTGCATCTCCGACCACGCGTTTCGGCTCGGTTACATCCGATACCTTATTCGAACTTCACAGGACTCGACGCATGCGATATGTACGTCCGCCTGGTATGATCCAACGCCTTTTATAGCCTTGGTATTCACTCACGTGCCGCCCAGCGAGAGGTGGTTGGTAACGGTTCTTCCTAACGGCAACCGAACTGTCCATCAATACATATATATATATATATATATATATATATATATATATATATATATATATATATATATATATCGTACATCCAAGTCCGGCAACCTTGGGGTCCTTCAAGCTGGGATTCCGATGTCAACGCAAGACTTCGGAACACAAGCATCAAGGGAGCTGAATTTCAGGGCTACACATTTCAGGGTCTCCCCAAAGACGCCCTGCGTTCAGCGGCGGCGAAGGGACCGCAACGTTGGTCAGATGCACAGGGCGTCCGTGGTCACGAACAGCAGCGATCCATCTCGTTCCGCCACTATTTAAAAAAAAAAAAAAACATTTAATCCGAGTTCTTGTAGGGGTGGCTTCATGAACCAGGGCCCTATTGCTAAGCAGAGCTTGTTGCGTGAACCCTGGCCCCACCACCCGATCCATTAATTCCAGTTCAACGGCATAATTTTGACCGAAAGTTTAACGTGCCGTCAATGCACCGACTCGGCCGCCCGGTAGCTCGTCCCCGGCCTTATCGGGCCAGCTGCCAACTGACCCTCTCAGCCGGGGGCTAAATGCGAGCGCGCGAAGCGACTCGAACCCTGCGTTGTCAGGACAGGGGAGACCAGTGCAGGCCAGCGCTCTAACCAACTGAGCTACCGGGGCGGCTATCTTTCCAGTCACGGGTCCGACGACCAAGCACGCAGCACCGGACGGCACCTGGGATACTGACCTCGACCCGAGCAGTGCCCGAGTCAACCGGGTCGAGCTGATCGATCCCTGACCGGAGGGCTGACACGGAGCGAGCCGTACGGAGCCGACGAGGCAGCCCCACCGCGACCTGAAGTGGGCGGTGACTATGTTGCGCGGTGCACCACTAACTGCAACCATTGCAGCTGGCATCCCGTCATTCATCCAGCGGTGTTGGCATCACTTATACGACGCGATTTTATACTGCTGTATTTCCTAACGTTTTCCCCGTCATATGTACAGTTAGGCAAGAGACACGGAAACTATCGGACAAATATATCGTCAAACACGGTTTCGAAAATAAAAGCTTCGCAGAGAATCGGTTTGCAGAAGCAGGGTCGGTACAAAAGCGAGAACCGCTATGCATACAAAGAAGACGCGCGGGTGTCACCGATCATCGAGAGCGCAATGTCCAGCCGCCCCCGCCGTCCATACGCACCTTTGTCCACATCCAGGCAACGTGGCCGCACCGTAGGCATACCGAACACACCGGGCGACGTCGCGTGGGACCTGGTCACGCCTGGGGGCGGGGCGGGGCGGGGCGGGGCGGGGCCATCACCAGGCGTCAGATGGCCGCTCGCCGGGGCAGAAAGCGCCGATACGGCTGCGGTTCACAGGCGTCACCACGGTGACGCCGGGTGCGGCATCTGGAGTGATAGGGTAGGCAGTATGGATCGTCGATGCGTGGCCTGCGTGCTGACGGTGGCTTTTTGTTCGAGTCTGCTGGCATTGGTCGGCCACCGGCAGCACCGGCGGCCGCCTCGACCCCTCGGGAGGGTCGACACCCAGCCAACACGCCACCGGCGCCGTTGTGGTAAAATCCGCAAAGCGTCAACACAAACTGGAGCGCCGGCCACGACGGACGAGTCCATCGGCGTGCCGCGGGGGAGGCGCGTAGAGTACAAACGCTGCGGCGGCGGCCAGCGCCGCCTGCCGGGGTCGTGTTACATGCTACCGCTACGTCACGCCGAACACGCCTGTTAGCAGTCGGGCGCCGCCAACACACACATACATACATACATACACATACACACACACACACGCACACATACACCGATACATGCGCACGCGGACGCACGTGCGCGCACCGCGGATCGCATGCACGCTTCTGTAAAACGGCCGTACTAAGTTTGGGCTCCAAACTGTAACAAAATAATATTCGCAACGCAAGCGCCGGGCCGGACGCGGCTCCTCGTCCGCGGACGGTCCGCGCTCGCGCGTGACGCTGCCGATCGCGCCGGCCTCCAAAAATCGGATAGACGAAGTGGACTATGACGGCCGCGGCCGAGAAACTACCACCATGCTCAGAGATTACATGCTCGCACGTGTGGCGGGCGTCACTGCCTGCCGGCGGCGCGGGGGGCACACGCGGCTCGCGCGCGTGGCGAACAGCGCTCCAGCCACACCACCGACTAAGCTCCCGGCACAACGCGGCCGTGTGTCTCGCGATAGGCGCCGGCCGGCGGTATGAGCCCCAGTGGGCAGCACCTCAGCGTCCGCCCCGAGGAGCAGACTTCGCGCCGGGCTCTGCCCCGCAGCCGTGTGTCAGACCGCAGTCTGCGCCGCAGCAGAGCCCGTCGACAGACGCCGGCCGGCGGCGTACTCTGCGGCAGCGTCTCGGGGCGCACTGGCGGCGGCGCTCACCAGTTGGCCATGCCCGGCTTGTTGAGGGTCATGAAGTAGATCTGACAAGCCGAGCCGCCCTTGGCGGACGAGAAAAATACCTGGCCACAGACGCACACGGTCACACACGTGCGCGTAGACACGCTGCAGGTGACCTGGCGCTCCCGCGTGAGGAGATCCACCGTTACGGTTGGTGGCTGGAAATCGTCTAGATGTCCTAAGCGGAAAATCAATACCTCAAGGGTACGCAAACTAATATAACCCGTGAACAAATAATACAAAATATACATTTAAACACATATAAATACAAATAAATACATATGAATACAAATAAATACATATCAATAAAAAATAATATAAAATATATACTATAATAATACAGATATGCGTCATGCTTTGACAGGGGACTTCACTGAGCTGAGCGAGGAATTCCCAAATCCAAATCCAGAGTCACATTACAAGTATCTTGTCGTGAAGCTCTTCATTGAGGATACGCGGATAACTGCTCCTACCTACCACATCAGCTGTTCTAATATGAGTCGCAGAGGGTGACACATTTCAACTGAATGCTGGTGCCAGAAATTCGACCGCGTGTTATCCGCATACAACCTTTCACAACGCCCAACTAAAATAAACCTGAAGTACCACTGAAGCTATTTTGTCTGAGGTCCAGGTCAAAGGGCGAGATAGAGCGAGATAGAGCGAGAGAG